>CAUYQV010033629.1:0-29221 GCA_963574575.1 Galagoides demidoff | reverse complement strand
GGCTCGGCACCTGTGGCTCAAGTGCCTAAGGCACATATACACCTAAGGTGGTGGGTTCAAATCCAAACAACAATGACGACTGCAACCAAAAAATAGCCAGGTGTTATGGTGGGCACCTGTGGTCCCAGCTACTTGGGAGGCGGAGGCAGGAGACTTGTTTGAGCCCGGGTGTTGGAGGTTGCTGTGAGCTGTTTTGCCATAGCACTCTGCCCAGGGGGATAGCTTTAGGCTCTTTCTCAAAAAAAAAAAAAAAAAAAAAAAAAAGTTTGAGGATCCCTGGTCTAAGCTCTTGAACATTACAATTTTTCTTTTTGTAAATTATTTTCTAACAAAATATTGGTGAAAACAAACTCCTATGTTCATCAATAGGGGAGTGGCTAAAGAAATTATAATTCCTCTAATGAAACATAGCTATAAAAAAGTATGCAGAAATTCTCACTGACCTGAAAGGCAAGGCACACAATGTATAAAAAATGCTCCCTCCATGTTTAAAATAAATCATTTTCTAGACTGTTTACCACAGCTCAATTTATAATCACCAAAATGTAGAAAAAAACCTAAATGCCCACAAACAGAGGAATGGATTAATAAGCTGTGGTAAATGTATACCATGGAATACTACTTAGCCATTAAAAGAGATGGAGACTTTACCTTTATCTTTTATATTAACCTGGATTGAAGTGGAATACATTCTTCTTAGTAAAGCATAACAAGAATGGAGAAGCAAGAATCCAATGTACTCAATTCTAATATGAAGGCAGTAGATGATCTAATACATAGTGGGGGGTAGGGGAAGGAAGGAATGGGGAGAGGGGAGGTGAGAGGGGATTGGGGTGTCATGGTGTATGGTACACCTCTTGGGGGTGGGACACAATTATAAGAGGGACTCTACCTAACAAATGTGATCAGCGTAACCTAATTCTTTGTACCCTCAATGAATCCCAAACAATAAAAAAAAAAAATTCATTTTTTTCAAAATGAATTTTAGGAGATCTGTATGTATTAGGATTTTTTTGAACTTTGTTTGTGATATATTTTTCCCAATTTGTCATTTGGCTTTTGTAAAATTTGGTATAATTTGCTGGGTTTTTTAGGTACTTGAATTAATCTTTTATTTTATGGTTTTCAGATTTTGAGTCATCATTTGAAATACCTTCCCCACTTAAGGATATAAAAGAATTCTCCCAATATTTCCTTCTGGTGCTTTGAGGGTTTCTTTTTAAACATGATTTTTAGTGTATATTATCATGATATACAGGTAAAACAGGAATGAGCACATTACTTGTCATGAAATCCATTCTTAAATTCCCCTTTGCCCCACTGATTTCAGCTGCCCTGTTTATCATCAAGTGAATTCTTAGGCATTTGGGATTATTTCTTGACTTATTTCGTCCCTTTGATTTATTTATGAGGAAGCATAGGCCTTTGCACTCAAGTATTATTTTAGTCTTGGAAATAAATTCATAGCCTGTTTAATATACCATGTTATTGCCAACATCCCTTTTCATATCATTCTGGGGAAGTTACAGAAATTATGAATAGTGGTGTTACAGCAGAAAACAGATCTAGACAAAAACTATGCTTGATGATAGAGTATGGTGCCACTCCTCGGCTCAGATTTTCAAATTCATATCAATCATTCCATCTGCCCAGCTCCACAGGTACCTTGCATCTCCCTTTGGAAGACAGCGTAATAAGGATTAGGATTAAATTCCCATTGTCTGTGGCCCAAAGAGAAAGTATACTGCCACTGTGCACCATCGCCTTGGCATTGTATAAAAGTACAGGGCCAAAATCAAACTTTCCAATTTTCCATTCCCATAGCTTGGTGTGTCTGTCTGCTGCTGGCTGCCAGGATTTGCCCATACTCCCCAGAAACTGCATCAAAGTGGTAGCTTGCCTCAGGAGTATGGTGAGAATGTCACAGGGGCCACTCCAACCAAAATCACTTTTTGTATTGACCCAAAGTTCCTTCAAGTCCCCTAGAAAGGCCTGTTTGAAGACAATAAACTTTCTGATAGTTTTTGAACTTTGCAGATTCCAGATCAGACCTGTGGGCTCAAGTCACCAGCTCATACTGGGAAAAGGCAGTGTGAGTGCTGGGGCTCAAGGCTTATACATGATTAGGCCAATGCTCCTGGCTCAATCCCTGCCCCATGTTAACCCAGCTGGACCTGTGTGTGCATTCTCTAGGCCTGGCCAGCTGGGAGAAAATTAAATCAGGAGGTGTAAAATGCTGTGGGAAGAAAAACAAACCAAGATGCCAAAAACAGGTGTCAAAGGGCATTTGCTCACAGCTCTCTGAGTTTCATTTCTTTGTGTGTGATCATGGGCTCAGCTGCATTAAGGCACATTTCACACTTCTTTGATCTTTTGATGTCCTGATGAGAAAAAGAAATAGCACCTGTTGCTGAAAGAGTTTCCAAGTAAGCAGCAGACTGTTACTCAACAGTCTCAAATACTTAAGTATTCTGCTCTACGGATGGATTTAAACATCATGTCATTCAAAATTCAAACTCTCTAAATGCTAGATGAACAGTAGAAAACAACTATCCCTTCACTGTATTTTCTAACTTATTGTTAGAGTATTATTGATTATTGAGCCTTAGCTTTTTATGGAAAGGCTTTAGGAAGCTGCAAGTTTCTATCACAATAACACTGATGTTTGTCATAGTTCAAAGTATCTCTCACATGCCCATGATTCATAAATTCTGAATAGGAGACCAAAGGGCAACAATTCTAAAGAGAGCCGCCATGATAATCTCACTGTATGATAAGCTTTGCTAGCACAGCCCATGGATAAACCTCAGGTAGCAGTATAGCCACCGGTGTGACTGGTTGACCGCACGCACTCAGCTTGGAGGGCGTACAGATGCCTCACATTCTCCCTGCATCATTCCAGGAAGCATCTCGTGTCTTCCTTGGCCTGGTCTTTGACTACCTGTTGGCTTTCAGCCTTGTCTTCCTCACCTGTTCAGAGTTCGCTGATTAGTGCTGGTAGTAGGTACCACACCATGACTACTGAGGGCTTCATTGTTATTGTTCAGATGATTAACCACATGACTGCCGGTTTCTATGCCCAGACTGCAAACTCCTAAGCTCCAGGCCAAGGGGCTGTCTGTCTCTTGGTGCTAGTACCCAAGTTCCTGACACCCTGTGCTCTCAGTGTTTTTGATTGATTAATTTTGACCTGATCGTTTATATTATAGCCTTTACATTCACGGTCAACAGCAGGAATAGGACTTGAGGGCATCTAAAGAGATGATAGATATCCCACTCTTCTCTTGCAGGCCTACCATTCTTGAATTCTTATTTCAGAAAACACACGTCAGCCATCAATAAAGAGCAGGCTTGTGACTCAGACTCTGAAGGGATACTCTAAAATGCAGAGTTAGAAGATATTAATATGGTGTAAAATTACCTAATTATTTTTTATAAGTTGTAAACTGACTCCTGGTAAGATTATTTCTATGACTACAGCTCAAAAGAAATAAATTAATAACTTCCTTCAGAGGTATAGTGAAGACCAGAGGATGAACTTCAAGTACCAGCCTATGTATAAACTGAAGGAATAGAATCTTAAAAAAAATTTTTACCACTTACTAATATGATGCTGTTTTATCTAGATAAGAAGTATCCTGAAGTTATATATAAGCTCAGCAATAATTCAAGAAATACAAATGGCCCTGCAAAAGAAATGTGTGGGCCAGGCATAGTGACTCATACCTGTTTTCCTAGCACTTTGGGAAGTCAAGGTGGGAGGATCACTTGAGACCAGGAGTTTGAGGTTGCAGTAAGCTATGACACCACTGCACTGCAGCCAGAGGACAGAGCAAGCAATACCTTGTCTCAAATAATAATTATAATAAATAAAAATAATGTGTGGACAGCATTTAGAAAGCTTAACTTCTATTGGAAGGAGAGTTTTACTAGAAAAACAAATAACTTAGGCTAATAGGAAACTAACTCTGAAACAAACACAGGAAGAGGAGGAAGGGCCCAGAACCCTACTGGGCCTCATGTCCAACAGCACTGTGCTTGCCAATGGTTCACAGGTGGTGACCGTGATGTGTTCCATTCTTTCTGTTCTCCAGATACCTGGTGCACCAAAAGTGTACTGCAAAAGTGAGAATTCATTTCTGTTTAATCTTTGGGCTATAGTCTTGGATACATACATCTCATATAACTGCCTATGACTTAAAGGTCTTGCAGAGATTTTTGGAAAAGCCCATCTTTGAGACACCATTCCCTGCATTATTATTCTTTTTTGATTAATGGGGCGATATTATTTGACCAAGCCTCTATGCCAGATTCCCTTTCATTCCCCTTAAAACATATTCTCTTCCAGAGAATGCTTAAGGCCCCTCTGTCAATTATATGTACCCCAAAGCATCTGAATTCTAGAATGAGCACATCTGAGGCTCAAACTAGTCCCTGCCCCAGAATGATTTTGTCAATGACTAAGGTCACACAGTCAGCAGGTAAAAGAACTGCTGTTTCAACCAGGAGAATTTTATTCCAATGCCCCTTTTCTTTTGTTTCCCCCACTGCCTGTTGTCTCACTGTAAGAGAGTTCAAGTTGATTACAAGTAGAAACTAGTCAGGGACAGGGTTTCACCACAACCAGTAAAGGATTATCTTTCCCCCCACAATTACCCTTCAGCAGAGAGAATTAATCAATGAATTACTTAAAAGCTATTTTCTATATACCGACTTCAGACAAGTACAGTTTTGGAGGAATGTGTGATTCTGTTCTAATAGGAACACAGACCTGGTGTCTAATCTTCAGATTATTAACTACATGATTGTAGGTTTCATTTAAACTGCCTTCTCAGAGGAAATTCTCTTCTAATTGTGCCTCAAATCCTACAAACTCATATGTATACTCAGAGCTTTCAAATAACATTTCTCTGTTTTAGGACATGTTTGAAAATTATCTTGATTTCCTTCTCTGAAAGGATGATTCTGCTTTTCTTATTGCTTTCTCATGTAATCTGTATTGAACAAGAGTCTGTCATACCTTGGATGCTGGCTATTTCTATGGCATCTCTCCATCGGAAATCTCCTTGTCTGTGATGCCCTGCTGAGAGAATCAGCTATAGGCATCCATGCTTCATACCATAAAGAGCCACCCTAGCCAAATGCACAAAAAAATGACTCTTGACCCAAAGCTGACTTCCTTATTGCCCAGACTAGAGTGCAGTTGCGTCATCATAGCTCACAGCAAGCTCAAACTCCTGGGTTCAAGTGATCCTCCTCCCTCATCCTCCCAAATAGCTAGCACTCCAGGTGCCCACCACATCGCCCTGCTAATTTTTCTATTTTTAGTAGAAATGGAATCTTACTCTTACTTAGGCTGGTCACAAACTCCTGAGCTCATGTGATCCTCCTGCCTTTAGCCTCCCAGAGTGCAAGGATTATAGGAATGAGCCACCACACCTGGCAAGTCAAAGGTGACTTCTGATGTGGTCTGCTCTGAAATATCCACCCAACAGAAATGCCCCCAATTGGATAATGCCTGGATGAATCAATCAAATCCCCTTTCATGGATTGAACACAAAGAGAGAATAGAAAAAAATTTCCAGAAATGAAGGACACCATCAATTAAACTAACATATGAATAATGGAGTCCCAGAAAAAACAGAACAAAAAATAAGAAATATGTAAAAATAATTTTCCAAAAATAATACTATATGAAGACATTATACTATAGACCCAAAACTCAAGCCTGAGTGCAAGAGAAACTATCTCATAGTTTCATATACCAACCCATCCCCTTTCTCACTCCTCAGCTCCACAATTTTTCTTGTTATTAACATTATTATCAGTGAGGTACATTTATTACAATTCTTTGTTATAATAAATAAGTTTATTAATGCAATTATAATAATTACACAATATAATGGTTACATTACTAGTAACTATATCCACCATTTACCTTAAAGTTTACTCTTTATATTGTACAGTTCTATGGGCTTTGTACATGCCTAATGAAAGGTATCCACCATCGTGGTTTCATATACAATAATTCTACCACCTGAAAAATTCTTGTGTTTCACGTGTTCATCTCTATCTCCCCTCTACCCAAGTCCCTGGCAACCACTGATCTTTTTACAGTTTTGGGGGTGGCTATTTAAAGTAATACTAATAAAAAATCAGAGTTAATTATAACAGAATTAGGCTGGTCACAAACTCCGGAGCTCACGTGATCCTCCTGCCTGGTCACGGGAGTTTGTGACCAGCCTAGAATTCCGTAACAGAATTCTATGCATGGTGAATATACCACTTAAAAATTAAGGTAAAATAAAGACTCTTATAAACAATGAAAATTGAGAGAACTCAATGGCAACAGACATGTACCACAAAAAATGTTAAATTAAAATTTTTCTGGCAGTATATTAGTAGATAGAAACTAGGATCTATACAAGAAAATTAAAAGCACTTAAAGTAGTAAAAATGAATGTAAAATGTTACTTTTTCTTGTTTCTAATTACTTTAAGAGACACTTGACTAACATAAAATAGGTGAGTTTACTATAGGACTTATATGTAAAAATAAAATGCATGACAATAATAAAGAAAGAATTAGAAATGTACTGTTATGTGATTCTTAGACTATACATAAGCTATTTTACTATTTTAATGAAGCTGTGATAAGGTAAAGTTGTATATTTCAAACCTTAGAGGAACCACTAATTTTTTTTAAAGGAAATAAAGCTAATACTAATGCAAAAGAGAAGATAAAATGGAAACATAAAGAATACTCAGTACAAAAGAAAAGGAGAATCAAGAACAAATGGCATAAATAGAAATATAGCTAGCTAGATGATAAATTTAAATTCAAGCATATCAATAATTAGATACAAGCCATTTAATTACATTTAACATACACTAATACAAATCAAAAGGCAGGCATTAAAAAAACACACACACACATACACAAAACCAATCAGCCAACTATATCTGGTCACAAAGATAATTGTTAAAACAAGGGTCAACACACTATAGCCCATGGGCTAACTCTAGCTTGCAGCATGTTTCTTTTAAGGTTTTAGAGGAAAGAATGGTTTTACATTTTAAAATGTTGTTTAAACAAAACAAATATGTGATAGAAACCATGCATGACCTACAAAGCCTAAAACTTTTTTCATAAGCCACTTATGAAAAATAGTTTGCCAACCCCTTCCCTAAAATATAAAGATACAGATAGCTTAAAAGTAAAGAAATGAAAAGAATATACCATTCAAACATTAATCTAAAGAAAGTTAATATCAGATGAAGTCAACTTCGGAAAATGGAATATCGCCTGGGATAAAGAGGAACATTAGGTAATGATACATAGGTAAATTCATCATATAGACATAAGTACTTTAACTATGTATGTAACTGAGAACAAAGCTTCAAAGTATTATGCAAAACCTGAGAGAAATAAAAGCAAACACAGACAGAATTAGAATTGGAGACTTCAACATTCCTCTCTCATTAATTGAAAGACCAAGTAGAAAAGAACTGTTAGGAATACTGGCTTGAATATACAACTTAAACAGTTTGGTCTAACCAACAACCATTGAACATTCTACCCAACAATAAGCAGAATATACATTATTTCACCATGATAGAGCATTTTCTGGGCCAAAAAACAAACCTCAACAAATTAAAGAGAACTAAAGTCATACAAAGTATGTTTTCTAACAAAAATGGAATTAAACTAGAAATCAGTATCAAGTATATGGAAATATCTCCAAATAGTTAGAAATTTAAAAACATACTTTTAAGTAACCCATGGGTCAGAGAAGGACTCAAATAGAAATAAAATATCTTCTGACTTGAATAAAAATGAAAATGCAACTCTCAATTTGTGAACTACAATTAAAGCTAAGGCCCCAAATCACCAGTACTGGTCTGTGGCCTGTTAGGAATCAGGCCACACTGCAGGAGGTAAGGGGTGGGCAGGTGAGTGAGCAAAGCTATATCTATATTTACAGCTGCCCCCCCATGGCTCACATCACTAAGCTCTGCCTCCTGGCAGATCCACTCCCACCCACTCTTTGCCCTCATCCATGGAAAAATTGGCATCTATGAAACCAGTCCCTGGTGCCAAAAGGTTGGAGACTGCTGAACTAACACTAAGAATAAAAGAGGAGATACCCTTTTAGTGCTTACATTAAAGGATAGGAGAAGAATACTATAGGCAACTTTATGTCAATAAATTCAATCACTTGGTTCTCAACTAACAGGGAATCCTTGACAAAATGTCTGGATACATTTTGTTTGTCACAACTAGGGGGTTTCCTCCTGCTAACTAGTAGGTAGAAACCTGAGATGCTTCTAAACATCCATCCTATAATGCACAGGACACCCTCCTACAAAGAATTATCCTGCCCAAATGTCACTTTGGATGAGAAACTCTGATTTAGATGAAATGAACAGTTTAGATGAAATCCCTTCAAAGACGCCCAACTACCAAAGCTTTCTTAAGAAGAGTTAAATCAGTTGAATAATCCTTTATCTAACTAAAGACACTGAACTCATAGTTCAAAACTCTCCCCCCAAAAGAAAACCCCAAGTCCTTGTAGCTTCACAGGCAAATTCTAATAATTAGAAATAGTAATATCAATGTTACACAAATTCTTCCAAAATATACAGATAGAATACACCCCAACTCATTTTGTGATGTTGTCATAATACCTTGTTATTCAAACCAGACACTGCAATACAGCCTATGACTAATATCCCTCATAATCATAGATATAAAAATCCTTAATAATAGAAATTCAATGTTTGTGACCAGGAGTTTGACACTAGCCTGAACAAGAGGGAGACGTCTACAAAATAATAGATAACTTAGCTGGGCACAGAGATGCACACCTGGAGTCCCAACTACTTGGGAGGCTGAGGCAGAAGGATCACTTGAGCAGGAGATGGAGGTTGCAGTGAGCTATAAAGACACCACTTCACTCTAGCCAGTATGATGGAAAAGACTCTGCCCTCCCCCCAAAAAAAGAAAACAAAAACAAAAAAACAGATGATACGGTTGTCTAGGTAGAACATCCCAAAGAATCTTCAAGTGAGTTTAGCAAGGTCACAGAATATAAAGTCAACATAAAAACATTTCACTTCTATATGTTAGCAATGAACAATTGGAAATTCAAATTAAGTACATTCATAATAACATCAAGAAACATGAAATACTGAATAAATGTAGCAAAATACATAAAGGATTTAGTAAATGAAACTATAGAACAGTGCTGAGAAAAATCATGATATATATGGATTGAAAGATTCAATATTAAGATATTAATGCTAACCAAATTGACCTATAGAGTAAAAGCAAACCCTAGCAGAGCTTTTTGTTATCCTTTTTGTTTTGTCTGTTGGACAAGCTGATTCTAAAATTTGTACAGAGAAGCAAAGGAGCCCAAATAGTCAAAACTATTCAGGTTGGAGGACTCACACTACTGACTTTACTTACTAAAATTCTATAGCATTAGCAAAAAATTAAACAGATTCACAGAACAGAAATCCAGAAATAGAACTACATATATGTGGTCAATTAATATTCAAGAAAATGCCAAGGTAATTCAATGGGGGATAGAATGGTCTTTTCAACCAGTAATGCTGGAAAGATTGGGCTTTAATAGAACAACCTCAGCTCATAACTCACACCATACATAAACTGTAACTTGGACTACAAACATAAAATGTGAAAACTAAAAATATAAAACTTCCAAAAGAAATCATAAGAGAATATCTTTGTGGTATTGAGTTAAGCAAAATGTTCTTACAAGAATCAAAAAGGAAACATTGATAACCTGCACTTTACCAAAATTAAAAATCCCTGCTCTTTGAAAGATATTGTTAAGAAAATTACAAGATAAGCCACAGACTGTGAGAAAACACACATAGGATAAAGAACCTATGTTCAGAATGTACACAGAACTCCCAGAACTCATCAATGAGAAAACAAATAATCCAAATGAAATGGACAAAAGAGCTGATTTCAATGAAGAGATACGATGGCGGATAAGTATGAAATGGTGCATAACATACTAGTTATCAGAAAAATGCAAATTAAACCCACAATAAGAGACAACCATACACCCATTAGAATGGTTAAGCTTAAAAAAAAATTAAAAGCCTTATACATGTAATGCCTCATGCTGGCAAGAATGCAGAGCAGCCAAAATGCTCATACATCTCTAGTAAGAATACAAAATGTTATAACTACTTTGAAACATTTGGCAGTTTCTCATAAAATTGAATATATATTTATTATATAACTTAGCAATCCCACTCCTAAAAATTTATCCAAGAAAATTAAAACGTTTGACCACAGACTTGTACACAAAGGTTTATTCTGGCACAAACTGGCATACTGTAATACAGTTGAGACACTACCCAGTTAGAATCACATTCCACAGGCTTAAAACCATGGTCCCCAACAAGAACGTGCTTATTTCTGACACCAGCTGCATTTGTGAGTACCCAAATCAGTTGCATTTTGTATCAAATGGCTACAAATCCCACAATCCAGAAGATCTCACAACCTCCTCAGGTTTGAAAAATCAATGCGGTAGCTCATATAACTGAGGAAAGCACTATGATTATCATTACAGTTTTATTACAAAGGACAAAAATCCGGACAAGACAGAGGGAGAGATAGAGAGTAAGATCTAGGTGAGGTTCTACCATACAGAGCTTCCACGCACTCTTCACATAGAATCAGGGTGTGTCACCCTTGTAAAAGAGGCTCAAAACAGAGTCACTTGTAGCAGTAACAACATTGATGAATTTCAAGAATAGTATAATTTTTTAACATAGGCTTTTAAAATGAAATAACTATCAATATAGCATCAGTTTGTAATCTGTAGGATGAGAGAAAAAAATACTTTATAAAGGCAAAATTTAATTTTGTGATAATTTTCATAATCTTAGTGCTATTGATGTTTTAAACAAGACAGTTCTTTATTGTGAGGTGCTGTAAGGTGTGTTAACAAGATCCCTGGTCTCCACCCATTAAAATTCTGGTAGCAACCTCCCCAGTTATAATAATTAAAAACATCTCCAGATAATCCAAAATGTTCCATGAGTGGTAAAATCATCTCCAGTTGAAAACTACTAATTTAGCTGAACATATTTATCTTTTCATAATCATACATGTTTTGTGGTGATAAAAATCTTGCTTGATCTATTAAATCAGGGTAGGAAATTTACAGTGTTCAAATTATAGTTTCCATTAGAAAACATAGTCAAATTTTGTATACATCAGAAACTTTATAGAGTAATATTACTTTTCACAAACATAGTAGAGACATAGGCAAAAACATAGTTTTGGGGTTTTTTTATTATTTATTTATTTATTTTGAGACAGAGTCTCCCTTTGCTGACCGTGGTAGAGTGCCATGGCGTCACAGCTCACAGCAACCTCCAACTCGTGGGCTTAAGCGATTCTCTTGCCTCAGCCTCCCAAGTAGCTGGGACTACACATGCCTGCCACAATGCCTGGCTTTTTTTTTTTTAAATTGTCATTGCTGTTTTAGCTGTCTGGGGCCACATTTGAACCCTCTACCCTTGGTATATGGGGCCGGCACCCTACCCACTGAACCACAAGCCCCACCCAACATAGTTGTTTTAAATCAAAATTATTGAACTTACCTGTTTTTTTCTAAATGTTCCATTTGTTTAGTAATATTAACTTTTCTACATTTACATATCAAATTATAAACACTTCACATTTTCAGAGTTAGGTAATTTTTATTGATAAACAATGTTGTGTAAATATGGGATACATGTGATATTTTACATGCAGAGAATGTGGAATGATCAAGTCAGGGTGTTTAGGATAGGCATCACTATGAGCATGTATCATTTCCTTGTGCTGAGAATACTTTATGTCCTCAATTTGACATATATAGTACATTGTTGTTGACTACAGTCACCCTACTCTACTATCAAACATTAGAACTTATTCCTTCTGTGTGCTGGTATCCATTAACCAGCCCTTTTTCATCCCCACAACCAACACAAACCAACATCCTTTCTACCCTATGGTAACTATCATTCTACTCTCTACCTCCACAAGATCAACTGTTACAGCTCTCATATATAAATGAGTGAGTACATGTGACATTTGTCTTTCTGAGGCTGGCTTATTTCACTTAATATAATGATTTCCTGTTCCATCCATGTTGCTATAAATGACATGATTTTATTCCTTTTTATGGATGAATATTATTCCATTGTGTATGTATACCGTGTTTCCCCCAAAATAAGAACTACCCCTAAAATAAGCCCTAGCAGGATTTCTATGCATTTGTTAAATATAAGCCCTACCCCAATAATAAGACCTAGTGATGGCTATGCAGATATGCTGCATAGCCATGTCATGCATTTCAGCACAGAGAAGAAGAGATCCCCTGAAAATAAGCCCCAGTGTATCTTCTTGAGAAAAAACAAATATAAGACAGTGTCTTATTTTGGGGGAAACATGGTACCACATTTTATCCATTCATCTGCTGGTGGACACTTAGTTTGATTTCCTATATTCCCTATCCCGGACAGTAGTGCCATGAACATGCAAGCGCAGGAAGATGTGAGTGCAGGTATCCCTCTGACATACTGAATTCCTTTCCTTTAAATACATACCCAGTAGTGGGATTGCTAGATATTACGATTCTTCTATTTTTACTTTTTTGAAAAATGTCCATACTATTGTCCTTAATGGCTGTAAGTTACATTCCCATCAACAGTGTATGAGAGTTCCCTTTTTTCTGCATCCTCACCAGCATGTTACTTTTTTGTCTTTTTGGTAACAGCCATTCTAACTGGGGTAAAATATCTCATTGTGGTTTTGATTCGCATTTCCTTTAAGATTACTAATGTTGGTACTTTTTTCATATGCCTTTGGTTATTTGTATGTCTCCTTTTGAGAGATGTTTTTCAGATTCTTTGCCAACTTTTTAATGGGATTACACATCTCAAATTTTACTTAAAAATATTGAAGGACTTAGATTGCTACTTTTTATTTGATAACATATGTATACCTTTGTTTCTCATAACTAAGCAATCAAGGCCATTAATTTAAACATTGCTAATTTCTTTGCTCCATTTCCTTGAACAAGTACTTGAGTTTCCTTCTTTAAAGAGCCAGCAAACTTACGACTGGACTTTTTTAAACTACTTTTCTAAAAATGATTTAGGTCTCTTAGAGTTATGTAAGTCCTACTTTGTCTATTTGTGCTAATCAAAATAGGAGCTCCATTAAATTTAAGAGACTTTAAATTCAAACTTATTATTTATGAGGTCTGACAATTTAAGTTCACAAACTTGCCACCATGTGGTTACATTGGTAACACTGCACAAACAACTCTAAGTGTTCATGATTTTGGTAAGTCAGTGTCTCACTGTCATGTTAACGTGTGGCAGTGTCTTGCTGAGTGGCATTTATTATTAGTGCTGCATGTTTTTGTGTGCCACGGTGAGAATGTCAGAACTTGAATTATAGCAACAAACATTAAACTTCTTGTTAAACTTGTCAAGGATAAAAGTGAAATCAGGAACACATTAGTCTAAGTTTATGGGACTCTCATGAAGAAAATGGCAGTGTATGAATGAATTAACTGTTTGTCCGAGGAGAGAGAAAGCATCATTGGTGAAAAGAAGTCAGGGTGGCCAGTTACTAGAATTGATGAAAACACCACAAAAACTTGTTGAATTGTGCATCAAAATTGTAAGCTGACTGTGAGAACCACAGCAGACCAAGTAAACATCAATAGAGTAACAGGAAAAATAATCTTGGTCTGGAAAAGGTGTGTACTAAAGGAGCTCACCAATGAACAAAAGCAAAGGAGAATAGAACTTTGCCAAGACCTTTTGGAGAAGCAAGACGATATTTGGGGTTGTGTTATCACTGTTAATGAAATATTGGTGTGCCACTATGACCCAGAAACAAAGCATCAAAGTGCACAATGGAAGTGAGCCAGTTCTCAAGGTCTAAAAAAGTTCCATCAATCCAAATCAATAGTCAAAATTATATTGCTTGCCTTTTTTTGATAACAGAGGCATTGCACATTATGAATTTGTACCAAATGGTACAAATAGTACCATGGACAAATATTTAATCAAATTTACTATTTGGAAGTGCTGAAAAGATGGTGTGAAAAATTTACATGAAAACAACTTTTGACCAACGACGACTCACAGCTCTTGCACCATGACAATGCACCAGCACACACAGCACAGTCTCTGAGGAAGATTTTAGCCAGTAAATAATTGTACTGGAACACCTTCCCCACTCTCCTTGTCTGGCCCCCAATGACCTTTTTCATACCCAGAGATAAAGAAAATATCGAAAGGAAGACATTTTGATGACATTTAGGACATCAAGGCTAATATCATCATATAGCCTTGCCCTGATGGCCATTCCAGAAAAAGAGTTCCAAAATTGCTTTGAAGGGTGGGCTAGGCACTGCATAGCTTCCCAAGGGGAGTACTTTGAAGGTGACCATAGAGATATTGAGCAATGAGGTATGTAGGACTTTTTCTAGGAAGAGTTCGTGAACTTAACTGTCAGATTTCATATCTCTAAAGATAAACAAAGGCATGCAAGTCTATCAACAAATAAATCTGAAAAATATTTCCTACTCATGCAAAGAATTTTATCCAACTCTTGGGCAAACTAGGGAACTTGGGAGGAGTTTAGTGCCAAATTTCTTCCCATTTCGGTATACAGGCAGTTGCCAGGTTACAAACGAGGTTCTGTAGGTTTGATCTTAAGTTGAATTTATACATAAGTTGGAACAGGTACATTTACCTATTACCTGTACTAGTCTCCACTACTATGTGTGCATCATATGTCAGCTGAATGTTTGTAACTTGGGGACTACCTATTTAAACAGGGACTGCCACCCTTCAAAGCAATTTTCTTTGTTAACACACGGCTCTTTTTTATACCTTCATTTGGTCCATTTTCTATGAAACCTTTCTTTTTTTTTTTTGTATTTTTTGGCCAGGGCCACGTTTGAACCCACCACCTCTGGTATACAGGGCCAGCGCCCTACTCCTTTGAGCCACAGGCACCACCCAGAAACTTTTTTTTTTTTTTTTTAAAGAAAGGAGACAGAAAAATCCAAGCCATTCAACCACTTCAGATTGTCTGGGAAGTCATGAAGCTCCAGAGAAGCCAGAAGTAATTTTCCCATTTAATCTGCAGGCTCATTCCATCACACATACATACTTAACTAACATCATTGTTGTAAGAAACAAGGAAAATTCACAAATCTCAAGTCTTTAGAGAAGCCATACGAAACTTGCTTTTTTCCCCTGTAAATCTCTGCAAACATTTCTCTCCTATTTGATATTTAATTTGTATTTTTGAATTAGATATCACTGGCAGTGTATATAAATGACAAATTTTTATGTCCAATTAACTTAAAGAAGTTGAGAGACAATAAAGTAAGTTACTTTACAAGACAATAAAGACAATAAGGTAGGTTGTTTGGCAGCTACAAATACAAGGTGCATTACAACCGCAAACATTTGTAAAGGGCTGACTACTTTTCCTCTACAAGGAGGGAAACGGCTTTTTTCTGCACGCATGTGTGCGCACACACACACACACAGAACTAGAAGCCTCACTTTTACAACTTCATCCTTGAATCAAAAATAAAAAATAAAACTTACCAGTTTATTGGAGAGAGATCAGAGACACAAGCATCGTAGGGAGCTGCTTTCTTTCCAGTAAGTGTGAAAACTTTTTAAAAATGCTTTTTATAAGTTTCTAGTGCAGTGTATGGAAAATAACATGGAGCATTCTGCCACGTGGAGAACAAACTGATATAGGCTGCTAAACGAATGTCTCAGTCCTACAGTGATACCAGCTATTGGCCTGACTGAAATTCCAGTCAATATTCAGAGTCCTCAAGACAGGAAGACAAACAAGAAAGGCAAACGGTTGCTTGACAGAGAATCAGAAAGTCAGACAAAAGTGAGCTTCCCAACATGGCTTCCACCAGTTGAGAAGTGAAGCAGCTGTACATTCATATTTACCAGAACCAGACTTGACCAAGACCCAGAAAAAAGCACAGGAGGAGGGGCAGCGAGTCAGCCAGGGTAAAAGCTTTAATTGCTGAATGAGGTTCATCCTGGGAGGCAAGGTGAGTCTGAGTGCAAACAGCTGATAAGATGCATCTCCCAGCCAAAGTCAGCTCAGTGACTGCGTCACAGGGGCATCCCCATGGAACATCCACCTGTCAAAGGAAAACTCCAAAGACAAGAACATTAGGAAAGAAGGTGACTGCAAGGGAAGTTTTACGCTTTAGAAGGACTGGTAGATAGAAGGGACAACAGTTATTTGAAAGAAAAATAACTTTCACAAGTACCAAACTACTGAATTTCTCATATAATCAGCCCGGTCAGGGAGTAAAACAGCAATTTTCTCATATAATCATTCACCTCACATCTTCAAACATCTTGAGAAGGCCTGTTTTTCTTGTTTTATCTGGGGTTGCGAAGTCTCTTTGCCACTCCACCTTCCCTAACTATGGAGTGCTTACTTAATTAGATAAAGTCAGGATAAAGTATTTTGTTTTGGTGCCCCAGCCTTCCCCTCCTTTAAAGCAGAGTTAGGCATTCCACTGGTATTTTCCCTACAAGGCAAGCCACAAATTTTTCAAGTGTTGGCTTAAAAAGACACTAGACATCCAAAGTCCTTAGTCTCTACTTGCTTTTGTAACTGAGCACTGAGGTCGGTAGTTCTCAACTGGTTTTGTACAGCCTCCTTTGTACACTGGAGTGTTTTGTACACCTTCCACCCCTGACGTCATTTGGCAATTGTTGACATGTCACAAGGGGGACTCAGTGCTACAGGCATCATCTAACAGGCGGAGTCCAAGAATGCTGCTAAATATTCTAAATATACAGGACAGCTCCCAAAACAAAGGATTATGTGGCCCAAAATGTCAGTATTACCAGGACATAGACCCTACCTAGAGACAGCCCACCTGGGTCAAGAGTTCAGCTTGAGCACTTGCTAGTTGTGAAGCATTGGATAATGACTCAACCTCTCTAATGCCTTAGTTGCCCCACCTACAAAATGAAGAGGATAAAATGGTGCTTGTACTTCACAAGGGTGTTGTATACGTGTATAAATAATTGCTCTGATAATCTTTAGTGGAAATACACAATCTAGTTCTCCAGTTTCTTGAACTGCAATACATGTGTGTATCAATATTACTTGAATGGTTTTCTTTTTATCTACATCTATCTAAATTCTGTCACGTTTCCTTTTTATAAGTGCGGAGGCTTCAACATAAAGATCAATCTTATGGACCTTTAATGTTCAACTCGTCATTGATTTCTATTTAGCCATTTCTTTGCATCAAGATACATAGCTGTGCAGAAGATTTAACATAACAGGATTGACTATTATCCTTTGAAGGTCCTGCTCAAAAGAAGGTCCTGCTCAAAAGTTTGGCCCTGGTTCTCAGTTTGAGAACTTAGATTTTAGGAGTATTTCCACCAATTCTCAAAACTGATAAAAGTGACTCAAAAAGCCTCAACTGTTTGTATAAAAAACACAGTGAACACATCTTTCCTCCTGAGTCTGAAATTTTGCCATGTGCTGGGTAGAGGGGGTATAAATGAACTACCCCCAAAACTATATATGCTAAGTCTCATATGAGCTACCCTGGTTTGCAGTATTTCACGTGTTGTCATAATCCGTGCTGGGGGAATTAACTGCATCTTATCTGATTCAGCTGGAAAAGAACAGTTGGGAGCTTGACCCTGGTTTCCCCTAGACTTTGTCTCACATATAAGAGTCTTATAATACATTCTTTTGCTGTAGTTAAGTCTTAGCTGTGCGTATGACTTTATCCTGAGTCCTCGCCATGAGGTAGAGTTGGAGACTTCCAGCATATAGTCCTATTAATTCATTCCGCTCTCAATGATATGTAAAACGTCATATTTACCAACTTAAAATAATCACATTTACTATATCACTCATACACTGCATGAGTAAACATATGAGATAATTGTTGTTTTCGTTCTCAACTATCACAAGTTTTCCTTTTCATACATGTTATCTGCCATTATCTATACACACATATATGGGTCAATGTTCGGCACACGCATTTTATAAATTCAACTGCATGACATTTTTTCTAGTTACTACTCTTTCAGTCATACCAGCAAAATCCTTGGAAGTTATCTTCCCACTTCTTTTTTTTTTTTCTTCCCACTTCTTATGAGATGCACTCCATTATCCCTCACTGAGTTCATTACTCTGGTACTCAGACCCAAGTTCCACTCTTTAATATCTGTGTATAATCAGCTGTTAACATTTTGTATTCTTCCAAAGATAACTTTCCACTGGAATGGTAGGAAAAAAAAAAAAAAGTGTCCCCAATCTACCAGCTTTTCTGTCTGGTTTATATTCCCTAACTAAAGATGCTTCACACCTTTTTTTCCCTCCCCTATTAAAAATTTTCCAAACTGTATCCCTTGAAAACATGATCCTGAAGCTATTTGCCAAAAGATTCTGTGGTTTGTGAAATTAGGTACGCAAAGGTAAACAGACTGCTTAAATGACGTCTCAGAGCCTTTGATACAATATTTGAAATTGTGATGGACTATTTTGGCATTTTGGTTAGTATAGAGACAGCTCTGAATAAGATACAAAGGTATGACATGAAAGTTTTCCCCCAGGAACATCTTAAATGGACCAATATTTTACAGTATGCATTTTAAGAAATTGTACGCCAGTCCTTGTGCAGGAGCAGTTACCACATCTGATATCTGAGAAGTCTGTGGATACAACTCCAAGAAGGCAAATATTATGACCAACCAGGCATAGCTACACTGCTAGTACTAAACCTATCATCTTTTAGAATTTATGTCTAAAATATTAGCCAAAATATGACTCAAAAATGAGAGCAAATAAAAATTGCTAATGGATTACTATTATAGATCTTTCTATATGTGGGAAGTAGAAGTTCCTTTAGGACAGTGGTATTAAGTTATTTCCTCCATAAAAGGAAAAACTAACTTCAGTTAGTTTAAGTAATCATTCAAGAGCTCATCTATCAATCTGGAACTTGCATTGCTTGATTTCTAAACTGAAAATAAAATAAAATCCACATGGATACCAAAAATAAAGACTACTCAGCAAGCATCTTTTAAAGTAACAAAAACACTATTACTAAATAAACTCAACAAAGATGTTTGTTAATACTTTATTAGTATTTTCTAATGGACAGAACACAAACCAAATAAAATTTTTAATCTTTTTAGTTCAATAAAAATAACTGACATTCTGATCGTTATTTCTTCTTTGTTAAAGAAAGTATTGATAGAATAGTCAGGCACACAGTTGACACTTAACTGTACAATGATATGCACAAGTTATCTTTTAACAATTATAATCCTAAAATGTGCTCTTTATATTTTTCCCTTGTAATACAGGAGCCATGCTCCTATAAGCAAAATTTACTACTAATAAAAGAATTTTACAAGGAGTAACAAAAAGACTTTTAAAACAAGTCTTTAAATAAAAGGATGCAGCAACAACGGAATGTTAAGTTGTTGGGTTAAGAAGACAGGTTAAACTACATCTCAAAACATTAAAAATTCATTTATTTTACAATTACTCAAATACACATGCATTAAATGAAAATATTGCACAAAATTAACATTTCAGATTGTGAAATTTATATTGTTCTTAATTTTCTTAAAAAAATTGGTACACTTTCTGGTAGCACTTAACCATTTGATTTTTTCCAAACACCAGCAGCACAAACTTAAAATGACAAACTGAATATTTAAGGAAGTTTTAACTTTTTTTGTTGTTTGTTTAAATTAAGGCTAACCAAGTGCATCCATTGGTCAATGGCACAATTGTTTTCAGCAACTATTCAAAACACCCTAATTACAGGAAATGCCCATCTAAGTGATATAGTTAAATCATACAATCAATTTTTTAGGTGAATAAACTATGATGGTTTCTAAATAGTTTACATGTTACCTGAAAAAATCAGAAGATGAAAGAACAATTAATTTTGAAGGTTCTTGCCTAAAGGCACCACTGACTTAAAAACACATTCAAAATCAAATACCAGAAGACATAAAAGCCTCTTCATGTATATATTCATATATGCAATAAATGCATTAAATGTAATAACTTTATTAAACATAGTACACTGTACTTGACTTAGGGATTAAGTATTTTACACAAAGCTTGACCAAGTCATTCAAAAAGTATCTCTAATTTTAGCATGACCACGGCTTTCTGATGTAAAACACAGATGTGCATAGAGAAGATGCACTGTGTGTACATGGACTACTACTTGACATTTTTACTTTTGAAATATAAACTCTTTTAAACAAAAATTACTTTAGAAAAATTACTCAAATAATTTTTGGTATGATTGCAAGTTATCTGGCAGGGCTCTGTTTTGAAAATTTGAATTTGCAATCTTACCTGACATTTCTTTCCCTGGTTGATGTACATATACATGAGGTTCTTACATGAAATCTTCTGTATATTCTAATTCATGTCAAAAAATATACTTGAACTGGGCAGGGGTAGATATGAAAATCATTGCACTTATAGTCATGGTGATGCTTCCTACAGACATGTTTCACACATCCTCAATTTTAAAGCCTGGGGCTCAGGAAGGGGCTTGGTCAGAGAGACACATTGAGAAGAAATACTATTTCTTCCACCAGAGCCTCTAAGGATCTGTCCTCACTTGCAAGTTGCAATGAAAGGGATTTCATTTATTTAATTCTGAAGACATGCAATACATGCTGAATATGTGCAAACTGTAAGTATGCACAACAGCATTATTAATAAATATGATTATTATTATAAAGCTTTAAAGGAAGGCTTTATTCTGTTAATAGGCCTCACTTTGTTAAGTAAGATCTAGTGAAAACAAGACAATAATGTCTTGTTCCAATCTTAAAGCTCCCAAATAACTGGGATACCAATACTCTGTCCCTTTATCTTAAGCACCCACGTTCTTTTAATACCAGAATCTTGGCTCAGTGGTCTGATTAAGTAGCTTCACTATTTTAAGGTTTTAGTGTTAAAAATTTTTTAACAAAAAAAGCAGACAAATCCAAACCCTTAGCCAATGGAAGTATTTAAAACTATGCAGAAACCCTGCATACAAGGGATATGAAGACTTCCAAGATGAACAAAATGAAGAGTGAGAAAACTAGGAAATACAGAGGCTCCAAAACTGGAGAAGGTATTTTGTTTTGTTGGTATAAAACTGTTTTAGGGACTTAAATATACACATTGAGGGGTTCTGCCTACTAGCTTTATTTAGTAGAATTTTACATTATGCGAAATATAAATAAAAGCATATTTTAAAAAATATTATAGTTTTATTTTCATTATTTATTTTCATATATGTACACTGTAATAGAATCAGGAATTTGTATGTTTACATAAGACTAATAAGCTCATTAATCCTTTGATTTGCTATTTCTGCAGTTACCTAAGGCATGTCTAGATCACACAATTTAAAATTATTATGTGGTAACTTCAATAGAGTACTATTTTCTTTTAATTTCCATATTTTTAGAAGGACAAAATGTATTTGGCAGTTCTTTCAACAAACTATATCCCCTTCTGTTTAGTCAGTAATCTGTTAAAGATAAAACTAATAATTTTGAAATTTAAATGAGAACCACCACATGCTTCCTTTTGTACACAGAATGCCAAAAGAAAACTTAAAATTTAAGTACCAGAAGAGCAAAACAGAGCCCTTAAAGTACGTATGAACCAAGTAAAATTGTTTTATAGCAGTGATAACAAATTCAATCAAATTCTGGTTTTTGATTGGTTTTATGTCACAAAACTATAATTTGGGTATAAGATTATTTCATACTTTAAGGGCATTCTGTCACTCTTCCCAGACCTGAAACATCCTACGGTCATTCCTCTGGCTAATCTACACTATTTCAAAATGCTGACACAGACCTACAAAATCATTATGCAAAACAAATTCCTCTAATTCATACATTGCAGTCTCTAACTATTAAACAAATGAGCCAATTTATCTGTGAACCATTGTTTTGTGCTTTCCTTAGCTCTCATACACACTCTGGCACTTTGTCATTGCTGAATGTCATTGCTGAAGAATGCTGAGTAGTTTGAAACAAAAGAGATCAACATCATTCTTGCTTGAGATGGGGGCAGTATCCTCTCAATGTTGCAAAGTATGCACCAAATCATTTAAGACATGAAAATCTCTCTTGGTAGTGGCTGGATTACAGATGAGGATGAGAAGAACCACAGATTATGGATGTATTAATAATCTATTTTTGAGACATTAAAAGACTGGTGCGGACACAACAGTACATGAGTTAAGCCCCAGAAGATCTGTCCATACCATTAGTCCTGGACAAAATGAATACCAGCTTCACAGACTGGAGTGTCACCTTTTCTGTAAAGAAGGCGCTTGAGTAGTTTGAAGTTTCTGTTTATATTTCTGCATCTGCTTTGACCGTGAATGCAGTTTGTTGAAAAGTTCACGGAATTTATATTGTGGAAATAAGGTTTCTAAAAAGCCTTCCAAGAAGACATAAACCATTCTCCTATTTAACTGGTTGTGCTGAAACATTTCAAAAACCCGAAGAATACCTTTCCGTGTTGTCTCAGCTCCAATAATGTGCTTCAGTTCATCTAAGTAAAGAAGGAGAAACACACATTTTTCATTACTCAAAGGAAACACAAGGCCTAAACCATGCTCATAATAAAGTATGTAAAGTAGAACAGTTAAGAGATAAGTAATAAGAATCCAGTGAATACACTTCAGCTATGTGTTGTAACCCAAACAAAATTTATGTACCTCTTAATACATCTACCTATCCATCCACTTATGCAATAGATACTGGGAGACAAGATAGCACAAGAGAAAGAGGTAAAATCTGGACTCAGAGATCTCAAATTACAGTAATAATCTTGTCCCTTAATATCGCTTTGATACTTACCCAGCATCCTGACTCTGTTTCCCTAGCTATTAAATGGGAATTTATAATAACTAAGATCCTTATAGCTGTAAGAATAAGGCTTTAATGAGATATAAAAAGTGATCTGCAGACTTTAAAACAGTACACAAATATTCTTACTGTGTCTAATGAAGAGGTAGAAATACTACAAGGCAACAAACTAATTCATGATTATAAATAAGGCTTTTTTACAACACAGCAAGAAAAAAAAAAGATTAAAAACCTACACAAAAAACTAGTTCATAGATCTCAAAAAACTTGTGGTATAGTAACTATACTATAAAAATACTAAAAGTATAAAAATGTTTACAGAGGGGAGAATTCCAGACAGATGAGATAACAAGGAAAGGCAGTGACAACTGGCACAGACTTTGCTATCGGGGGAGGATTGCCTTGGTGGAGAGAACATCAACTAGCAAATAAGGAATAATGATAAGGTATGCTCAAGCAGTGGAGATGGTACAGTTTGGAAGAATTTTAGGATTCCTTTAACAGAAAAGTGGAGAGAAGAATAGAAAATTGGTGGTACTATGATGGTGCTCAGGGTAAGCAAGTCTGGAGTTTATCCATAGACCTCACACCGTGAGAAATGTCTGACCACGGACCAATGTGTAAGATTATTTTTAATTATTCATCATCGGGGTCCCAAAGCACAAATATCATTTTGCTGCTTTGGAAAGAAACATGCAATTTCCAAAAGGTCTGTAACTAATTGGGGGGTATAATATAATTTAAAGCAAACATGTGAATTTACTAAAAAACAGGCAAATGATTATTATATATAAAAATCACACACTTTTTTAAACTACCCTTGCTTCCTTAAGATCTGTACACCACTGTCATCTTCTCGGCAAGGCCTTCCTTGGCCACCCAAACACTCCAACCCACCTGACACTGCCTAGTCCTTTTTCCCGCAATATTTTTTTCTTTAGTGCTTATTACTAACATATAACAGTATACAGGTAAGAATCAACAGTAATGCAGCAAATTTCTAATTGTATTAACAGACACAGAAAAGAAAGGTGATCATTAAAAATTTATAATGAAAATATAGTTTTAAATAATAATAAAACAAAATTATAGGAAGAGAAATAGCTATTGTATGACACTAAAACAACCGCATCACCTCCCAGCCATACAAAAGCACTTTTCATATTACATAGCCTCTTACTGAGAGAACACGGACAAGTCAAAGTAAATCTAAGTTAATTAGACAGATGTATTCTAAAGAAGTAACTAAAGTTAGGTCAACAAAATGACATTATACTTCTTTGAGAATATGTTTTAATTAAGGATTAAAATACGTTTTATTAAGGATTAACAACAGACAACTGTTTTTAAGTAAATGGATTCTTTGAAAGAACCTGTTCTCCTAAGTAGAACAAATATTATTCCTGAAAAACCCATACTTCATATTCTATTAGCCCTTTCACCTGCCACATAATTTATTTATCTAACAACTTTACTCCCCAAATTTTTCAAGACTGAAGAGTGAAGTAGTTAAAAGAACAAACTTCCAAACTACTCAGCTGAGTCAGAATCTCAGCTGTCACTTACTTGCTCTAAGTCTTGGGTAGGTTGATTACCCTCTCTGACCTTCTGTTTCCACACTAATAAAGCTGTAATCTTAATGGTGGCTATCTATGGTTTTGTTATGAGGATTAGTTAAGAGTATATGAGAACACAGGACTTGGTATATAGTAAGCTATCAAAAGGTAGCTATAATAATGAAAAGACAGTTAAACTAGCATATTAATTCCAAAAATTCAGAAGAACTACAAATTAATGAGATTTTTAACCAAACATGCTCACTCACCTGGCATAATTGCAAGTAATTTAGTCTTTCCTGCAATTCTTGTTCTCATTCGAATAGCTTTATCTCTGCATGGAACAGTCTCTGCTAAAATGCCATTTGGCCAAAATGCATCTCTATTTAAGAAGATTAAATAAATTTTGTAAACATTTTCATTTTCTAATGATACAAGTTGATAAAATTATTACAAATTTCTACAGAAAACACAAATGTGAACAGAGAAAAGTTTCTGAAATTTTATGTAGATATAATGGTATTCAACAAGGAAGGGCTTAATTTTAGGATAAAAGGACATACACAAGAAGAGTAGCAGACGAATTCTACCCTTAAGTAGTTCATAAACACCAACAAAGGCAGTAAAATGGAACATACAGATGATTAAAGCTCAAACTGGGCATCTGCTGATTGTACTTCTCATCCAAACACAACCCCACCACATCTTGCAGCTGGATACCTTACAACTTAACAACTAATCTCCCTCAGTCATGCCATCCCACTCCCTTTATAAAGCCAATATAAAACTAAATTTCATAGTCACACCATAAAGCTGGATTGATTACAATGGTGCTTTTATATAAGTAACAATCCACTCTTCTTGACTTTCACAATGTGCATGATTCCTGTTCCCTCATTCTTAGTCCAAAGGCAGATATTGTGTAATATGGCTAAATTTCCATTCAGGAATTTGGTCTTAGGAAGAGAGGCTCCCCAGAGCAGTCATTCTTAAACTTAGCACACTAGAAACACATGGAAGCTTTTTTTAAAAAGTACAGGCTGCCCACCTGAATGATTAAGTTAGGGTCTTTGGAGACAGGATATAGGTATTAGGAAATGTTAAAGCTTTACAGGTGATTCTAACATACAACTAACGTTAAGGATCAATGCTCCAGGACATTATTTATCTACCCTGAAATAAAAGGAACATGCCAAAGCAAGTAGTGCAACTTTTAGAAACAATGTGGCACGGGGGAAAAATTTAGCTTCAGATTAAAGAAACTGGATTCCCTAGGTTCCAGCATCAGAGCCTTTGGGCAAACTACTAAACTCTAATCTTCAATTTTCTCATAACACAATAGAGACAAAAATACCCACCTGATAAAACAGTATAAAAGCAGAAACCATACAAAAAGTACTGGGCATGGTACCAGTCACATAATTAATGTTCAATATTAACAGTTCCCTTTTTCTTCCTTTCCTTTCCGTCAAAGTACATGATGCCATGAATTTTTACACATTGCTTATCTTTACATTTAGAAAAGAGGTTTATTTCTCTACTACCTGTGCTTCCCTCTGAGGATTGCAATTTATCTATCACTCCTCAATGACTGGCACAGAGAAGGGACTCAATGTGTTCTTGTAAAATGAACATATGAGTTAGAGTATCAATGCTGCTTAATTTGTGTTCTTTTGAGGGTTCAAATATTTAATAAGAAATTAGCCCATAGCCAGAGAAATACACTTAAAAACATTTTCATTTAAAAACAAGGTTAGCAAATACAACTGAATAAAACTAATCCCCCAAATTAGTTATTCTATTATATGGCCATGTCATTACTATGTTAATAGTTCAATTACCTTAAAGCCATAGTCCTGTGAAAAAATGTACCCAAATATCTTATAAGATTTTATTTTTTTAACTTTTTCTACCCTGGTTGTAAAGAAGGAAAAATCAATGGGCCAATATGACAGACAGTTATTATGATTCTTAGAAGTATTTTTGCTCATTAATAATAACTACAACCAATTTTATGACCAGGAAAAAAACAAAAGCAATGAAAGTTAATTAATGATAACAATGCTAAACTCTGTACTACCTGAAAGAAGTGACTGTGTCTTAAGATATACCTGAAACGTTTCACTGAGTCAGCTACTTGTTCGGGTGAAGTCATCCAATCAACATGATCAACTATTTTTCTGAAAGTAAAAAGATGTAAATAAGCAACCTTAAAATATAGAAGGTGAATAAAATAAACATGACTTTCATGGAGCAAACAACTTAATATAAAAATAAATTATCTTTGAGAGCAATAGACTATATAATGATCTTAAGTAGCTGAGAGAGGAAATTCTCTTATAAAGGTTGTGCAATCTACTTCCAAAAGTAAAAGCTTTAAGATACTAAGATCAGACTGTAAGTGATGGGGAAAAAAAGAGTGGTACCTATTAATAGTATCACCATATGTAGCTCTAATAAGTTGTTGAAGTAGATTTTTGATATTCCTTCGCAACCACTGATTTCGCTCTTTTAAGTCAAATACTTCATCCATGAGAAGCAGCATTACTCTAAGGGGAATATTGTCATCCACCTGACAAAATATGGAAAGAAATAACAATAAGTCTGAGTTATTTACTAGAAATGGCTACATTCACTGATTTTACATAATGCTTAGTACTATTTCACAAGTCAAAGAACAAGTTACACTATTGCCTTCACCACTTCGTATTTCATTCTATTTAGAAAAATATATTTCTAATAGTCGTTTTGACAAAATATATAATTTTACAATCCTACAAGATGAGCAAATTTCAAGGCTATAGTTTAAAATACTTCTCAAACTAGATTTATGATTGTTTTAGAAAAACCTGGTTTAGCTCTTATTTTTAGTTGACACTATTAGTTTATTATATAAGTTAGATTCTTTGCCTATATTCTGATGCAGAGTCTTCATGAGAATAACATATCCTCAATATCTTTCTGTAAAGAACAAAACACAATCCACAGAAAAAATGTGTTTTTCTTGGCTAACAAATTGTATATATTTAGGTATTTTCAGGAAAAAGAACCTGAAATTCAATCCAGCATACAACGAAATTAACATTACAAAAGCCGCATTTCACTAAACCACTAGAATTTTCTTTTAGCTTGTAACAACCAAAAATTAGTATACTTTTATTATGGAAGTATTCAGTCAATGAGGTAAAAAGTAAAGAAAGAGAACCAGAATGCTTTGATATAAAAAAAAGGTATAAAGCAAAAAACAGGTACAGATTAAAGATACAATTGCCACTAATTTTATAATTCTTTCAAAATCTTTCCAATTACTTCCTCATTAATATTGTAATTTAACATTGAGAAAAAAG
Organism: Galagoides demidoff; assembly: GCA_963574575.1. Classification (NCBI taxonomy): domain Eukaryota; kingdom Metazoa; phylum Chordata; class Mammalia; order Primates; family Galagidae; genus Galagoides; species Galagoides demidoff. The sequence continues at coordinate 1,309 of CAUYQV010033629.1, read as the reverse complement.
CAGAAGTTAATTTTTTTTTAATGTCATGTTGTAAACATTTTCTTAGAACCCCTCCACTTTGCAACTGAAAATGTATAGCTTAACCAAACCAGGGGGGAGAGTGAGACCAATTTTATTACTGAGGTAGGATAAACACTGCTCTATTCTCTGAGCATGGCAATTCTAAAACAGTTAAAATGTAAAAACCACACACCAAAAGGCATGCTGTATGGCTATTAAACCACCAATATTCAACAAAACATTCTAAAATAATTTTGAGAGAGCAAAGCATTATTTCTGTTTAAGATAGTTCATTATAAACAAGTTCAATCAGAAACTGAAAGGAGATATTACAACTTTAAAGTAAATCTAACCTGCTTCATACAACAAAAGACAGAGCCCCCATACAGATCTAAACAAACATGATCACCTGAATTATGATAGGTAAGAAACAAGACTGGAGAAAAGACAGCCTTTTCAGTACATCAACTAGATCTCTACTTCATTACACATTAAAATCCAGATAAATTGCAAATGTAAATATTAACATGGTAAACAAGAAAGGCTTTTCTTTTTTCTTCAAATGTTCTTTATTACATTTTATTTTATTATTATTTTATTGTTTGGGGTTCATTGAGGATACAAAGAATTAGATTACAATGATTCAGCATTTGTTAGATAATGTTGCTCTTATAATTGTGTCCTGACCCCAAGAGGTGTGCCATACACCTTGACCCTCATGCCCCTCCCACCTTCCCACTTGCTTATTTCCATATCCACCCACCGTGTATTGGCTCATCTATGGCCTTCATATTAGTATTTAGTATATTGGATTCTTGCTTCTCCATTCTTGTGATGCTTTACTAAGACGAATGTATTGCACTTCCATCCAGGTTAATACAATCAATGTACTCCATCCACAGCTTGTTGATCCATTCCTGGGTTGGTAGGCATGTAGACTATTCCCACATTTTGGTGATCGTAAATTGAGCTTCAATAAACAGCCTAGTGCAAATGTCCTTATGATAAAAGGATCTTTGTACTTCTGCATAGATGTCTATTAATGGGATTGCAAGATCAAACGGGAGGTTTGAGTTGAGTTCTTCGAGGATTCTCCATAGTTCCTTCCAAAAGGCTCCTATTACTTTGCAAGTGTTCCCTTCTCTACATCCATGCCAGCAGCTGCAGCTTTGAAACTTTGTGATGTGGGCCATGCTCACTGGGGTCAGGTGGTATCTGAGGGTAGCTTTGATTTGTAATTCTCTGATAATTACGGACGATGAACATTTCTTCATGTTTGTCAGCCATTCGTCTGTCTTCTTTAGAGAAG
>CAUYQV010033627.1:0-40206 GCA_963574575.1 Galagoides demidoff | reverse complement strand
AAAAAAAAAAAATTGCAAAAAAACAAACACAAAAACAATCCCCAAAAACAAAAACAAAAAGTTATGCAAAGAACTTCATCTCTGGGGTGTAGAATTACCTACTGCCAAAAATAACTCAGTTGAAACCTGGAATCTTTTTCTAGCTCTGAAAGAAGAGATGTTGGCTGGATTAGTTAACCGGCCAGAATCCCTGTTTTGAGCAAAGACGTGAGAAATGTTCTATTTAGAAATGGTATATTTAGGAACAGTTACCACGTGGCTCAGGATGGTTTAACTTGAGAGGTTTAATCTATATAGGCTTCTCATAATTAGGACTTGAACCACAATGAACAAATTTTGCATTTCAGCTTACCCTCTGAAACCCATGAAGTCCATGCAAATAATTAGCAATGACTCCATGTGACGTGTGGATTTGAGAGGTAAAGAATTTTGATGATACAGATTCATGATTGGCTAAAGAAATACTCTTAATTAAGCTAAAAATTTTGTCAAAGATATTGCTTCACTCTTGTGACCGGAGATTGAGAAGGCATCAAGAAAAGCCGATAAATGGAGTGAAGGATGGTTTGATCCTTCAGAAAGAGAACTAACTGGCTGCCAGATACCAGATTCCAGGGGAAGGGGGAAAGCCTGGTATAAATACAGGTAAAGCTTCTCCAGAAAAGGTAGCTGACGTCTTTGAGGATGAAAGACTCTGTTCAAGATGTGTGTTAATGTTTTTGACAAGAAAGCAGGAAATTACTGTACGAGAAATCACCTTGGAGTCTCCTCCCTTAGAATTGGCTGTTTATTCTCACTAGCTTATCAGTGGGACATTTTGCCCCAGGTGATTTAAATATTGAACATTTCTAGATCACTAAAGCAATAAAAACTGTTATTTTAGACTCTTCGGAAATCTAGGAAAAGAAGGCACCATCAGCCCACTGGACTCACATTTTCAGGAACAAAACAATTAACTGATACTCCCCATCCCAAATATTTTTAAATGTGCATTTATATCATGTGTTGGTTTTACATACTAAATGCAGTAGAGCCTGCATAGCTGACCACCTCCCAACACTGACCATCTTATGTAGAGCTAATTTCCATGGGCTGGACATGCACCACAGGTGCGTATCAGCACAGCAGACCTAGCTCCTTGTATCAACCACCTCCGTGTGTTGGCCAGTTTGTTACTGTCCTTTGGGTGGTCAGCTTACAGAGGTTCTACTGTGTATGTTTGTAAGAATATGAATCCAAAGTGCAGGTTTTTTCTTTTTTTATGACCATTTGGCATTTTAAATATGTGAAATGAGATTCTAGACATGAAACTCCATGGTATACAACTTTAACTCTTAGCAGTTACTGACTGTAAACCAGGTATCAGGGATATCTGTTTCATTTCTAATTCCAATTTGTCACTCCTTCCGAGGCACAGAGTCAGGAGAGGAGAGGAGGGTGAATGTTTATTGAGCACTGTGCGTAAAAGACCTTACCTAGTTCTCATAACCACTGCTGAGTCAGTGTCATCATGACCACCGCCTAGTCAGTGTCATTGTAACCACCGCCGAGTCAGTGTCACCATGACCTCAGCCAAGTCAGTGTCATTGTAACCACCGCCGAGTCAGTGTCGCCATGACCTCGGCCAAGTCAGTGTCACATGACCATGGCCGAGTCACTGTCACCATGACCTCGGCCAAGTCAGTGTCACCATGACCACGGCCAAGTCAGTGTCACCATGACCACTGCCTAGTCAGTGTCATTGTAACCACGGCCGAGTCAGTGTCACCATGACCACCGCCTAGTCAGTGTCATTGTAACCACTGCCTAGTCAGGGTCACCATGACCTCGGCCAAGTCAGTGTCACCATGACCACCGCCTAGTCAGTGTCATTGTAACCACCGCCTAGTCAGTGTCACCATGACCTTGGCCGAGTCAGTGTCACCATGACCATGGCTGAGTCACTGTCACCATGACCACTGCTGAGTCAGTGTCGCCATGACCTCGGCTGAGTCAGTGTCATCATCGCTGTCTTCTCAGGTGAGGAATGTGAGATTGAGTCTTGTGCCCCAGGCCATGACAGCTGGTGACAGGGACCTGACAGTTAGGGGCAGGTTCACTCCCACATGCTGCTTCCCAGTAATCTAGCCAACAGGAAGATAAGGAGACAGCATGGAATTATTAATATGAAAGTCAACACTGTAACTTTACTAAAGTTTGCCCAGCTCAGGTTTGGACACTCAGTAGGTAACCAGCCAGGCCATGGGAAGAGATGGGTAAGCATGAACTTGAACCTTTGGCTCTGGGGTCGAATCCTAGATTCACCCCTAATTAAATGTATAACCTTGGACACATCACAGTTACCTCTTGTTCCTGTCTCTGTTTCCTCGAATGGTAAAGTGAGGAGAGTAATGTTACTTTCCGGGGTAGTGCTGAGTTGATCCTAGTAAAGCACTTAGAATGGTGTCTGTCACATATGTGCTAGTGAATATTAGTTTTTATTATGATTAATTGTACAGATTCTACAACATTGTGAGTGTGTTCAATCTGAGTAAGCCTCAGTTTCTTCCCCTGTAAAATGGCAAGTCATTTATCTTACCTGCCTATTTCATTTAGTGAGAATATTCTTTTAGAGTCTTTGCTTAGTACCAGATACCAAGCGCGCTGTGGGTATTAACTTACTAACTTTCATAGCAGCCTGGGAAGGCTGACACCATTCTGATCCCCATGTTACAGATAAAGGGGCTGAAGAATGAAGAAGTCAAATAAAGTTTTCCAGGTCACACAACTGGCAATTAGCTGAGCTAACATTCAAACCCAGAGACACTAGCTCCAGGGTCTAGGTGTGTAATGACTATTCTGTGCTATGAATCTAATGAAATAATGTTTGTACAAAATCTGCCCAGGTCCTAACATATAGCAGAAGCTTGGGAGCTGTCAGTGCTTCTCCTGTCTTTTCAACACAAGCCATTTGAAAGTCTCATGGGCTGCAAAATGGTATGAATTTCTCAGCTGGCCTACGTGCTTTCCAGAAATGCCCACGTCTGTGTCACAGCGGGAGCCCTTCACTCCTTGAGGGCCCCTGGAGAATGTGAACACACCTCTCTGCTGAGGCCCATCTCCGAGGGCCGTTTCTGTCAACACCTGGGATTTCAGGTAGCAAGGTGTCAGTGTGCTCTCCAGCGTGTGCGGTGATAATTTGTAGAGCAGCCATCAGCAGTGACTGTGGGAGCAGAGCAGCTGGAGGGCTGAGCTGACGTCTCTAATGAGGGAGAGTAGGCCAGGGAGGGATGGCGTCTGCCGGCGGCGAGCTCCTCCCCAGCTGTCACTGGGGGCTCCTTGATGGGGATGCTGTAAAATTTTAGGAAGACAGCTCTGTGCGGCGCAGGCCTGTCCTGAGCAAATCAACCCGGACTGTTTTATGCATGGTAGTGTTTGTCACGTGCGTGACTCCCAGGGACAAAATGCCGGCAAATCCACTACTCTCAGAGACAGCTACAACAAGCCCAGAATATGCCGCCATGTTGGCCGCCCCGAGGGAAGATGTAGCATCATCACCCCTGCTGGGAGCTGTGCCCTGCGGGGTTCATGGGGTGATACAAAGGCTTCATCTTACATTGGCTGCTCGAAATTGGGGGAGGGGCCCCAGCATCTGCACCCCTTGAAAGCTTAACACAAATGCAGAATCCCAGGCCCCACTCAGACCTGTGAACCAGAATCTGCATTTTAACAAGACATAAATAGGAAACAGACTTTGGAGTAAGAAGTTCTGAGGTTGAAATCCAGCTTCTGCACCTTACTAGCTGTGTAACCACGGGGATGTCTCTTAACTGAGCCTCAGTTTCTTGCTCTCTGAAAAGGTCTCACCTCCAATGTGGACATTCAACAAATGTCGTTCCCCTTTTCCTCTCCAACCTTCCACCAACCATGGGATCATAGTTGGGAAAACCGGTTTAGCTCTTTGGATATCACTGGGGAATCTTTACCTTGGGAGAGTGTGGTAAGAGACAGAAGTGTCATTATTCTCTCTCGGTTCCTCTCTTTCTTTCCCTGTTTGAGACACACTATGAGTCAAGTTGCTGCTGGAGCACTGCTGGGGCAGGACGCCCCTGGAAGAGGGGCTGATCTGCGTGTGACCAGGTTGGAAGGGCCAGTGGGCCCAGCTCAAACAGGACAGTTGGAGTAGCAATTAACTCTCCAGATGAAGTCTGGGACTGATGGCAAAGATGGGTCTGCAAAGAGAGAGTTCAGAGAGCAAGTTATGGTCCAGGAAGCTGACTATGCACATGGTGGGTTCATGAGAACCAGGGGAGTCTGGGCAGAAGGATAAGGGGAGAGGGGAACGAACTTGTCAGGACACACTTAGGGCCTTCAGCATGTCCGCTTCTGCCCCCCCGGGCACCCAGCACATTGCTCTGCCAGGGTGCCCAGCACTCCCTGTAGAATCATAGATTGGACTGTTTTATTATTAGACCGAAAGCTTTGTAAGGATAGGTGTTGTCTGAGGGGTTTTGTCTTGTTTCATTTTCAGACATTGCAAGCCATGTCTAAGCAAGTACCTTGAATGTAGAAATAATTCTTGTTTGTTAAATGAATCAATGAACAAATGTTTTGCTTCCAACGCTGTAATTTCCACTATTGTCTGTTCCTTAGGGAGCTCCGTGGTGCTTATCAACAGAGAAAACACGGAGGCCCTGTGAGCAGACATGTCCCCCTGTGTCTCAGCTCCCACTTGCCTCTTCTCAGGCTGCAGCCCAGACTTCCCATCATACCCTCTTCTTGAACAGAGAAAAAGGCAAGAGGGAATGGGCACAAGGTTACTGGAATCCTCAGCCTACTGGTTCTCCCTTGCTCATAGTTTTGGGTATGGATACGCAGAGAGCCTGTTAATTTCCAAGGACCAGCTGCTGCAGTTTCCAGGAGCTCAGGGTGGCCAGGAAAGAAGGACTGAGCCTTTCTTTACTGACAAGCCACCTGCCCCCTCCCTGAAGTAGCTCAAGGATTTTCCTGAGCTCTGGTACATGAAACCCTGAAGCTGGCCTGTTGAAAAGACAGATGTAAAATCCAGCTTCCCCACTCTCTGAAAGAGAGGCCAACAGCCAGGTCCTGCCGGGAGCCCTTGGAAGGGGACCTGTGAAGGCCTAAGGCTCTGTCCCTCAAGAGGGATCACCCCTTGCTCAGGCTGAGCTCCAGAAATAGATGTTCAGGAGGGGAGGGACATCCCTCAGTCCCTAGACCTCAGGACCTGAGATTAATTGCTGTTGGGCATTACACGTCCTAAAGAGTATTATGCGATTTGTTTCATTTATCTCAGCTCCGGAGCTTGTTATCAGTGGCTCAGCAAAGCCATCTGCAGCTGGGAATTTCCTGGTGGGAGGGGAGTGGGGGGGTAGGTGGGGTGTGGCCAGGGGGAATAGCTCCTAGCACTTCCAAGTTGAAAGGGAATCAATTAAAGGAAACCCTCCTCTTACTCTCCTCTCTTTGCCCAGCAGGTCTTTTATCAAGTCCTGGCTGTGTGAAGAATGCATCCTCTCTTCAGAGGGCTCAGGAGGTGGGGGAGCTGCGGGAGTGGAGCATCCCCAGCTCTGCCTGCAGCAAGCTAAGTGCTAAGGGCTGTCCCCCTCTTATACCCTCACCTTTTCTTTGTCTTTGTGGGGAGGGTGGCGGGTGGGCTAGAAGTGTGGAGGAGGAAAGAGGAAAGAAAAAGGAAAACGGGGAGGGGAGAGTGGGGCATCGCGTACAATGGGAGCTGGTCTTTTTTCCAATGGTAGGAACACTACCCAGTTCAGCAGCTCCCTTTATTTCCCCATTACCTAAGAGTCAGTCTTATTCTGAAGCAAGGTTTGAGTCACCTGCCAAGTAAAGCACCCTGACCAGGTGAGATCCAGGCTGAGGACAAGAGGAGCATACAGCAATTCATACACAGAGAAAGTTAGGACACCGACGTGGTCACATGGGCAGGAGTGAAAGGAGGTTTGTAGTAACTACACATGCTCCCCGGCTTGCTTGGATATGTGTATACATGAAAAATGATTCTTTGTTCTACCATTTCTCACCCTTTTCTACCCCACATAAAATGGATGACAGTGGTTTACCCTGTAGTGTGGTATCAAGTGAAGATTGCGCCACAGCTGGAAAAGGGGTGAATGTTCCCAAAGACAGAGCCATGTACTGGACAACGTGTCTTTCCTTTTAGGGAGAAGCTGAGTATCCTCAGCTCTTTAAGGGACAGTTACATCTTGTTAGAGGCAACGTGTTGCTATTGACGTTTTGGGGAGGTTCTAATTTGGAATAAGTGGGATGAACTGTGGTTGCTATCACCCTTTTCTAAGCTCTCTTTTGCAGTAGAGAGAAGCAGGGAAGTATGGATGTTGGGAAGTACGGATCTCGGGAAGTACAGATCTCGGGAAGTACGGATCTTGGGAAGTATGGACCTCAGGAAGTATGGATCTCAGGAAGTATGGACCTCAGGAAGTACGGATCTTGGGAAGTACAGATCTCGGGAAGTACGGATCTCAGGAAGTATGGACCTCAGGAAGTACGGATCTCGGGAAGTATGGACCTCAGGAAGTACGGATCTCGGGAAGTATGGACCTCAGGAAGTACGGATCTCGGGAAATATGGACTTCAGGAAGTACGGATCTCGGGAAGTACGGACCTCAGGAAGTACGGATCTCGGGAAGTATGGACCTCGGGAAGTACGGATCTCAGGATGTTCTTTCCTGTGTGGTTCTGGTGAGAGCTTGTCTAGGTGAGACATGGAAGGTGGAAAAAGGGCACAGTCATTCTTCTTCAGAAACAGTTACCACCACGTGTGTTGGTGGCTGTGGCTTCCCCTGCTGAGCTGCTGAGAATCACCCACTTCGCCAGTATGGCGGAGATGGTGGCAGTTTCCAGAAACCCTAGCATTTTAGCAGTTTCCTGCTGGTGGCTTCCTGAACCCTTTCTCCCGTTCCCTTAAAGTTTGTGTACGATTCTACGTTCTATATGAAATATCTAATTTTGTATTAAAATTTTAACATGTATTTCAGGAACACATGAAAGAGTGCTTTGGTTTTTTTACCAGCAGATGCCAGTGTCAGAGCCGAATATTCGGGCGCAGGGTGGGAGGGAAGCGCTTGTCTTTCACACCACCTGACAGGACCTGGCTGGTAACTGACTTGAACTTTTCAACACTCAGCTCAGCACTATTTGCCATAGCAAATTCCATCCAAGTCCCAAGGGAATTGCTCATGAGAGGACAGAGGTCTGGACTGTCTCACCATAGCTGCCTCTGGGTCTGGTGACTGGGAGAAGGTCAGCCTGGAGGATCCTGCTGCTGAGCTGGCAGAGACTGGCCGGGTGACCTTGACTAGAAGAGCTGGAGTGTAGAGGCAGCTCAGAGCCTGCCAGGTCATCAGTTTGGAGGGCCCTGCTGTTTTTAAAAGATTCCAGGCACTGCTCTGACAAATGTGAACACTTGGCCACAAAGCTGCCTTCGACTGGGTCCCATTGGGAGGACCCTCTTCTCTGTTGGACACCTCCCTTTGGCCCAGTTGTCCCATATAGACGGGCCCTACTGATGGCAGGCAGCATGTATGTGCGGGAACCCTGCGTGAGGATTCTACCCAGGAGTGGCCAGAGTATTGACCCTGGAGAACAAGTGTTGGCATTTCAATCCTGCCCGCCCCCCCAGTGACCTGGGCACTTTATTTACTTTTTTTGGCCCTTAGTTTCCTCATCCAGAAATGAGGATATTAATAATACCCACCTCATTGGGATGTTAGTCCACAGAAGGATCTACCTGAGCCATTGGAAGTACTAGCTGAGAATCAGCTGTCATCATTATTCCCCCCTCAAGGAAAGGACAGTTTCCCCAGTACCGGAGCCTGGGGTGATTCTAAGGGTGGTGTGCCCAGCCTGGGCTGCTGCGGACTCATGTGACTCCTGAGCATAAAAGCTGTAAGCAGAGAGTAGGAGAGGTTTTCATGAAGATTCTGTGAGACCATGGTGCTCTGTGCTGGTGTCCTGTGAGGACAGGAGGGAGGGCAGCCTCTCCTTGGCAGAGGGCGGGCAGTGTTTGGAAGGGCACACATGCCCGAGAGCTGATTGGGCTTGCTTTTTGACTGCGTGATAGACACCTCTGAGGCGACCTGACGTAGCTGAGGGGGGCTGCGTCGGGGGAGAAGTTCCAGCATTAGAAGGAGCCGTGAGGTCTCAAGACCTGGACATAATCAGACGCCAATCCCTTGGGTGAAATAAGACCAGAGAGACCTGGTTCAGGTCCTACCTCTGCCATTTACTGGACTGTGAATACGTGGAGAGCAGAGACCATCTTACTCCCTGCGGAGCTCACAAAAGCTCTCAGTGCATGGATGAGCAAATTCAGTATCAGTTTTCCCATCTGCAAAATGGAGAGAGTATCATGCCCTCTAAAGCTGATACAAGGATTACATGAACGCCCAGAGATGCCCAAGTTCCCTAAAGAATATTAGATTCCCTTCTTTTTCATGGTAAATATTTAATACATTACTCAAGATAAAAGCTCAGTAGTTTGTTGACTCAAACTGATCAGTGCCATTGTGGTGAAGTGTGTCTGCGTGTGGCAGAGACTGGGTCCTTTAAAGGGGACAGTCCTGCCTCCCACAGTGTTTCCCAGTGAAGTCAGTGCTTCTTGAGAGTCATTTATGATTGAATGCTTTCTGGCAAAAGCTATTGGTGAGTGCTTCTGAATTTTAGGGAGTAAAAGATTTCAGATAAGTCACGGTTATCTGGCAAGGGAAAGCTCTAACAGAGAAACCACGTTGATCTGGACCCAGAATTCACGATGTGCCACACTACCTGCCGTTAGTAAGCCGTTTGTTTGTATGCACATTTAAAGGGATTTTTGACCGCTCCTGTTTGGGCAAACTTGGAATGATGGGATCTCACTCGCTTCTGCGCCCACGGCAGGGCCATAGAGCTGACCAGATAGTTGCATGGAGGGCCTGTCTCGGGCGTGGGTTTCATTTGCTATCTCGACTCTTCCCACAGTCCAGTCTCAATACTACGCCCAGGGATGCCAGAAAATTAAACTTATGAAACCGCAGTTTACCTCCCTCATCTAACCCACGAGCCCCGCCGACAGTTACCTCCATCATCTAACCCACAAAGCCCACTGACAATTACCTCCATCATCTAACCCACGAGCCCCACTGTGCATATGTTCCATGTCCCTCCTGAGAAGCAAACGTGTGGATTTTGTGGCTGCTCTCTCTTCAGAATCAGAAGAGTCTTTGATTGGCCACTGGGGGTTGAAGTGACATCCTGGATGACTAAAACTTTCTATTTACCTGGTGCCTAAGATAGCATGCTGAATTTAGCTCTTTAGAGGGGAGTGAAACAAGTGTGGAAGGGGTCACGAAGGCAACATGCCTTAGTGTTACTGGATTATGTGTGGCCACCAACTCATGGGATCACAGAGTTTATTTTCAAATCCATTTTATAAGGCACCCAGTCTAAGAGTAAACCAACTGCTTGCAAAGTTTTGTCAATCCTGATGTTCTTCAATTCTGCTTCAAGATCAGGAAGACCTTCTGCCACGCAGGAAACACTATTTATTACTGCAGGTAAGTTCTCTTTAAGAACATCCCAGAGTTCCTGCACACGAGTAGTATTGCCCATGTCCATTGAATGGCTTGAATAGCCAAGCATATTAAAATATGAATCATCACAACCAGACACAAGCTTTTAACAACTTTAATTGATATAATTATAATTGTTATGTGATATGTCTTACAACAAATGTGGATACAATGACATCAAATATCAAAGAAGTTTCACACCTTTCCATCTTTAAATGACATTGGCTAACTCACCTCAAGAGCGAAGTCTGGCACTTCCCTCTTGGTTAGCACTTTTACCAGTATCAACCAGTACTTTTAAAATGAAAGTTGAAATGGTACATTCGTTTTCCCAGGGGGGGGAAAAAAAAAAAAGGTTAAAGGCAAAGAAGGTGAATCAACGTGCAAATTAGCATCTGGCCCAGTTGCAAAATCCATGTCCCAGATGCGAGGGATTCAACCATGCACACTTGCAAGCAAGATAAAGAGCAGACAGCTGGCATCACAGAGTCCAGAAGACCTGAGGACGGTGTGGGCCCGAGGTCCACCGCTGTTAGCACTCAAGTATATACTCTGTGCTACCCTCACTGCCTGGACCCTCACTCGGGAGCCTGGGAGACCTGTGTTCTGGGCCAGACTTTCCTTTGGAAACAAAAACTGTCATTCGTGATCCCAGGCATGGTTAGCCCCGTGATTAATCAGCTGTGCTGGGACATGGGGTGCAGTCTGGACCCCATGGGCTGTAGCCGTCTAATGTGGCTGGGATACAACTGTCACCTTATAGGATATGTAAGAACAACACACCAGTATAACAGCAAATGAGAAACTGAGCTCACTTACATAGCCATATAATACTTAAAGTGTCTATGAATATTTTTTCTCTGGGAACTGAAACCACTATAGATGTGATTTCATTAATCCTCACCACACATCTGTGAGGTAGGGTAGGGTGAAGGCAGTCTGAAAGCATCACCCCAGTTTAGAAATGAAACCACCCCAGATGTGCAAGGAGGGCTGGAGATTTCATTGGGGTCACGGGAAAAGAAAGTGTTGCACCCCACTCTCTCATCATGTGGCATCTGTGGTTAAGGACTGGCTGGTGGCTGCCTCCTGCTCTGATGTTCTCTCCAAAGCTTTATGGCTGGCCCTGTCCACAGACAGGATGTGTGTATACCCACTGGAGCTGTTTTCCTTGGGAACAACCGAACTGACTCCTCTTGAGTTGAGTCAACCCTGGCATACGTTTCAGGGCCACGTGTGCGTGCGTGTGTGTGCGTGTGTGTGTGAGTAACATCTGTAGAATACAGTTGCTAAAATCCTTTGGCCAACTCAAAATCAGACACTATACATTTGGCAAAATAAGGCTCAACCCTTAGGTTTTCATATTGACATAACATCACAGGGAGCAGTAGGGGTTTTGTGGGAAGCTGTCACCTTGCTGAATACACCTGCTTCAGGCTGGGGCCCCTGTCTGTGCCCCTGGAGTCTAGTGAGAGCCACAGGTCCTCACGTGCTCACATAGCAGCCGCCTGCGGTGAGGAGAAACGTGGGCAAAGTCCGTGGTTTGACAGGTCAGGGTTCCTGCGAAGAGGCTGGCCTCTCCAACCCAGTATTTATGGCAGAGTATGCCTCCCCAAATTTATGGACATTTTGTCAAAATATTTTTGGCCATGGGAGGAAAAAAATGTATGGAATGTCTGTTTTTATTGGCCTGTCCTTTGCCAAACTGGGAGCCCTATGGAGTGTGTGAGGAAGAAGGACAAGGACCCAAACCACGCGTGGCTAGACGGGCCACCCTTGGTCGCTCCTGCCCATGTGTCTGAGAAGTGCGTCCACTTTTGTTAACTTTTGCCGTCAATACACAGAGATACCATAATCCCCCATGCTACTCCTCACCGCCGCTCAGGCTGTAACATACCTCTGAGAGCCCCTCATTCTCCTTTGGCAACTAAGGAGCTCAGAAATACATTTTTTTCAGAGTGTGGGAAGGCAGACTGCAGAAAGTGGCGTTGCTTCCAGTGTCTCTGCCACCAGGCAGCTTAGAAAAGAAGGGTGATTTTCACATCAGGCTTTGTCCGGCCACTGCTAGTGACAGGATGAGCTGAGGGTCAAGTTTCAGTAAACCAAACAGTTATGGCAGCGAGGTCTAAGTTTAGAAATAAAAACTGACCCATTTTCAAGTTATTTATGACAATGTAGGATGATGCAACATTTTGAAATGAGTCCCAATGCTTGTTTCGTACTACAGGAAATCAGGATATAAAATGCTGACTGCTCATATCAGATGTTACAGGAGACAGGGTTGCAACCCATGAAATAAAACTCTCTAGAAAACACACAGGAATTAAGAGAGGACCATGCATATCACAAAAACAAAACAGAGCCTATCAGCCAAGAAACAAACACTTTAAGGATAAAAATTTAACACATCATTTCATTAAAAATAAAAAATCACAACTGATCTGTGGGGGTCAGTCATCCCAGTCTTGGCAATGTGGATACTTCGGGCCACACAGTTCTTTGTCTTGGTGGGTTGTCCTGTGTTGGGTAGAAGCCTTGGCAGCGTTCCTGGCCACTAGCAGCACCCCCACATCATGACAATCGAAATTGTCACCAAACATTTCCAAATGTTGGAGTCGGGGGCAAAATTACCTCCCAGTTGAGAACAATGCAGTAAAGGGACGACTGCGGTGCTGAACGGTTCTTTCTCAACCCCCCCTGTGCAGGGTTCTAAGACTAGGGACCTAGGTGCCTGTTTTTTCGAAGGGAAGAATTAGTAAGGTAAGTATAAGGAGAATAAACTGGTTAATCATGGTTTTTGTTTCCTATGGGAATGCCTCACTGAGCCATTGCAGGTAGAATACCAACTCTTTATTTTTATTTATTTTATTTTTTATTTGCAGTTTTGGCCAGGGCTGGGTTTGAACCTGCCACCCTCGGTATATGGGGCTGGTACCCCACTCCTTGAGCCACAGGCTCCACCCCAATACCAACTCTGTTTTAAAAATAGTTTACAGCCATTATCCAGTGGACAGTAGGTGGGGGACCAGATGCTTTATGGCTGTAAAGCCAGGGCTGGCTGGGTCTCCTGAGTAGTGGGGATCACTGAATTGTGATTGGCCACGGATTCCATGTGCGCTAATGAGGTGCCGATGCAAGCCGGCATCCCTCTCCCCCACGGTCTCTGCCAGCCCCCCCAACCCGCACACTCCCCCCACCGTGCCTCCCACTTGTCTCCATGATGTAGCCTTTCTTAGACCCTTGTTCCTGTGGAACTTTGACTCTGCCACTTGCCTACAGGCTGGGGTCCCTCTGTACCCCAACAGAGCAGCATCCTTCGCAGAGATGAGGGTCTGGAGCAGGAGGACGGGCAGAGGGCACCAGCAGGTGTCAGCGGCCCCCACTGCCTCTCAGCCTGCTGGCCTCCTCTGGTACTTCCTGTCTCATCTTTCATTAATTAGGCAGCTAAGAAGCTGTGATTAGCTTGTAAAGCCAAGAGGTGTCTTGTCAGGCACAGCCGGGTAAACAGAGATGAAAAAGGAATTGAAAACTCCTGCCCCTCCCACGTGGGGGAAAGCCTGGGGACTCATTTCCTTTCTCCTCATTGATATTTAATGTAATTTCCTGAATAGAAGTTTTAGAAATATCAAAACCAGAAAGTTTTCCTAAAAGTAAATTTAAAACAACAATAACAACAACAACAAAAAACCCCAACCCAATTGTTCTTCCTGGTGGCCTTCTCCATCTGGGTCCTGCGGCAGGGGGTGGAGGGGGCAGCAGTCTCCACCACAGTGGTCAGCCATGGCCAGAGTGAGGTTGGCCCATTTCAGCCAAAAATCAGCCTCCACTCACCTTTAAAGAACGGTTCTTTTCTTTTTGTGCCAAAAGGGAAGGTTGTAGCAGCTGGAGGAAAGAGAGGAAACAGAACAACCACACCAACAAAACAGGGCTTAAGATTGTCTGCAGCGTCCGTCGGGGACTCGCCAGGAACTCTACCGGTAAGTGCGTATAAATAAAGAGCAGTTATTCCTCCTCCCGGGCCGCGCGCCTTCGTTAGGAGTCATCATACAGAGGGTTGTTGTAGTTTCCCCAGGACCCGTAGTCGTGGTCATCCAGGAGTCTTCCATAGGAGGAATGCCTGGGGTGGGGAGAGAAGAGGGCTGTGGTTACTTGGAGACCTCCCCCCTTGGAGCACAGAGAGACGGAAAGATGTGGTGTTCGTACGGGGACAACAGACCCACCACCACGGACCTCCCTTGCAGCGAGGCCCAGTCTATGAACCACCCTGCAAGTGGTGATGGTCCAGCTGGGAGCCCGGCTGGCACCTCTGTTGAGGGCAGCTGGGTCCTTGCCTCTCTCCTGGAAGACAGAGGAGGCCCTATTTCCATGGTGATTTCATAAGAGGGTGGGGCAAGGGGAGCTTGAATTCCTAGCATTGTGACTTAGGTCTTGGGCTTATTTTTTCCTAAAATAGTAATGACACAACCACAACCACTGTGGTTATCCCGCCTCTCCTGACATTTTCATTGCATTTCATATTTGCATGGTGCTTCTATATTCAGTTTTTACTTGGTCCTCAAAATAAAGCCACAGGACAAGGGTGGTTTGTTATTATTTCTCTGATGAGGGAAATGGGGTTCAGAGATATTAACTGAAGTGCTCCAAGTCGTCCAACTGAGCTGTGAGTCAAATCCCTGCCTCTTGGGTCTAAATTCAGTGCTCAAGACCAGGTTCCGAGTCTCATTGACACTGAGTTCAGTGGCAATATGGCTAAGTGGAATTTGCTGGGTCATTCTGGGAATCTCTTTCACAATATTACTTCTATAAGAAACCACGACTGCCATCACTGTTCTGTTAAGACAAAGTGATTACAATGGTCTGCAAAGCCCTGTGGGATCCGGTCCCTGCTGTGTTTTGAGCATATCAGCTACTGTGAGAGACCCTCTTCTTCTGCTCCAGCCACGCTGACCTCCTTCCCTTCACTCTCTGGCACACCCTGCCTTAGCGCTTTCACAGCTTTCGCACTGTTTCCCCAGCTTGGAACGAGCACCGTCCAGAAGTCCACAAAGCTTATGCCTTTGTCCCCCCTTCAAGACTTTGCTCAGATGTCCCCTTCTCAGCGAGGTGCAGCCTTCATCCCTGCCTAATGTTCTCCCTGGGCATTTCACCCTCTCACAGACTCTGCGGCCATCTCTTCTGCTATTGCCTCTCTTCCCTAACTGGACCATGAGCTCCACATTTGAAATATGTGCTTGTTCTGTTTCTTCTTGGCTCTGACTCCAGCAGCTAGAAGAATATTAGGCACGTACTAAGTCCTCAACAAATGTTTGTGGAAGAAGCAGTGTTAGGAAAAAAATACATCCCAAGTTCCCCTCAAAACCAAGTCAGAGGTGAGCTTCCTGAAGAAGGATATGGTCCTTTTAAGACTAAACCTAGCGATCGGATTAGAAGAGCACCACGGGATGAGCACTTGCGGCCTCTGAGTCTTGTGCTCGCCTGTGGATTATCCTGCCTTGCCACTGGAAATCCTCTATGCTGGGGATAGTGCCAAAAAGCATGCCCATTCTCCCCACCTTTCTCTTAGCTAGATAGGAACATTAAACAAAACAAAATGGAATCTGAGAGGCACACAAAAGCATTTGCTATGCTTATATCTGTTGCTAAAGAATTGCTACTGCTTTTTTGAGACTTATTTACATCTGCCAGACATTTGCAAAGAGATGATATTTTGTAAAAAAAAAAAAAACAAGGCCCTCACTGTGCCCGCGTCAGACTCTTAGCCTTCCGAATTCTGATTTATGTCCTGAGGCTGACTCAGCTGACCCAGTCTGTATACCTGGACACTTGGAGATGTTCTACTTACTTGCTTTGCTTTCCTAAAGGCCCATGTTTCTTTCTGTCCTTTCTCTCTTTCTTTTTCTCAGTCTCAGGCTGTCGCTCTGGGTAGAGTGCCATGGCATCATAGCTCAACTCTTGGGCTCAGTCGATGCTCTTGCCTTTTTTTTTCTATTTTTAGTAAAGATGGGGTCTCACTCTTGCTCAGGCTGGTCTTGAACTCTTGAGCTCAAACACCTGCCTCAGCCTCCCAGAGTGCTAGGAGTGCTAGGATTACAGGGGTGAGCCACCGTCCCTGGTTGTTCATTTCTCTTGGTACAAGACCACAGATAGCAGTCCAGAAGCACCAGTGCTTGGGAATAGGAATTCTGATAGGAATAGAGGAGGTAGTTTTGGTAAATCAAGGCCATGGCTATCTATGGCTAATACTTCTCCAAATTTAAAACTTACAATTCTAAGCAAATTCCTTAACAAGATGGTTGAGAAATGGAAGCTGTAGAATTAACAAGCAAAACCCTGAGGACTGCAGCACGGGAGTGGCCCAAATCCCAGTGAGACTTATTGCGGCCAGCCTGGCGGCCTCTGCCCACTAACCACGAGCCTTGACTGAGGGGCACCACAGCCTCACCTTGTAAGGGGCTCCAGCTTCTTACAGCATTTTTATCACTATCATATAATTTTATTCCCATAAAATGTCACTTTGGTCAATAGATTCATGTTCTTGAACGAGGTTTTTAACCCTCTGCTTCTTCATCTATAAAATGAAGTAATTTTTAAAAAAATCAAGTTAAAGTTGTGAGAAGGATTAAATGAGGTAATGCACATAGAAGGCCGGGCAGGGGATGTGTGCAAATAGCAGAACTTGGCCCTGAGTGAAAAGGGAGTCTTCCTCCCACCAACAAGTCCTGAGACTTTGCCCCAGGCTTAGATACACACTCAGTTTCTTATATTATTGTTTCCATATTTGGATTTTTAAAAATTCTTATTCTCCTGGAGTGGGGTCAGAGGGTTAAACATCCCCTGTCAGGTTGCACTGCTCTGGTTATCCTAGGCAGGACCGTTTGGTCAGTGCGGTACCTGAATCTGCTGGAAGAGCCGCGCCTTCTGCAAAAACACGAATAAAATAGAGGATAAAGAGGGTCTTTACTTTCGTTTTCCTTTGTTTTGTGGGATGAATAGTGAGTGAATAAACTGCTGTCAAGCCAGGAAAGAGACAGGAGAGATGAGGATGAACCGACCCTGTGGGTGCAGGGGACCTGCCGGCTGGTTTAGTTGGTGCGTGATGAGCCTGAGCGGGGGGCTGGGGGTGCCGGTTCCAGCCGTGTCTGGATGACCCCAGCATGGCTGGGCCGGAAAGACACAGTTGGGAGCATGTTAAACTCTCTAGCTCAGAACTTCTTTTTTTTTTGCAGTTTTTGGCCGCGGCTGGGTTTGAACCAGCCACCTCTGGTATATGGGGGCTGGCAGCCTACTCCTTGAGCCACAGGTGCTGCCCAAGAACTTCCTAATTCACACAGCGTTTTGCATGCAAATGCAAGGTCAGTCAGATTAGCGTTTGCATTGTCTGTGAAGTAAAAAATAAAGCACAACAAAAAATTCCCATTCCTGAGAGTAGGAAAGTGGAACTGAAGGGTTCAGATGACTTGGTCAGAGTTACTTAATGGTTGCAGCTGATACCGAAACCAAGGTCTCCTCTGTTTGTAGGGCAACATTGCTCCATCTAATTCCAGTTTGAAAAGCAATCTGTACAAATGATATCATCATCAGGTCCAAGCAATTTTGTTCAATTTCTTCATAAAGACGGCGCCGACGTGCTGTAGTCATGTTTCCCATCTGCTGCAACTTGGCTGTCTTAGATGGTAGATTCCTTGGGGGCTGACTGTGCCTTACTTTGCTTTTAGCTACCCAAACACCTAATATGTTGCTCTTGGTGCAATGGTTATGTTATAAATACCACAGCTGATAATAACTGCTTACATCCAGTATCATATGAATAAGTGTGTGTGGAGTTTGCTTGGTCAATACGGCCTGTGGAAATTCACTTCACAATATGACTGCCACAGGGTGAAAAATCTCATTAAGGAATATCAATAGTCAAAGCTTCCATCTGTCTTTAAATATAGGAAGGGGAGAGAGTGATGGCCACCTGCCACGTGATGACCTGTGCACAGTCCCTGCTGACCAACAGCACTGCCCTCACTGCCAAGGAAGCAAACGAAAGCCTGGGGCAAAGCAAGGCCTGGCCTCTTCCCAGCCCTTCCCGCACAGCTTCAGTCTCCAGCGCTTTCTAGGGGAAGGCAGCAGTCCTCACACCCTGCCCCTAGATGGTGACCCCTTACTGGTGACAAATGATAAATGCGGTGGTGACATTTGTGGTTTGGGGCCTTCTTCCCCCACTGCAAAATGGCATCTATTTTAGGATAACTATAGCATCAGTGCTTAACGGAACTCAATTGTCTTTGAAAGCGAGTGAGTGAGGTGTTTCACT
This sequence comes from Galagoides demidoff, assembly GCA_963574575.1. NCBI lineage: Eukaryota > Metazoa > Chordata > Mammalia > Primates > Galagidae > Galagoides > Galagoides demidoff. The sequence goes on along the minus strand of CAUYQV010033627.1, from coordinate 22,323 downwards.
GTCCTTGCGTTCAAACAAAATATATTTTAGAAAACAACTTTTGTTTCACAAGGGCCAACCCCAGTTCTCCCAAGCCCGTTGATTTATGATCACACCCTCCAAATCCTTGCTACTCAGTCAGCAGTGCCTATCATGTGCTAAGAAAGAGGGAACACAGGGAATTAAGTGCCTATCATGTGCTAAGGAGGGAACACAGGCAACAAACAGCACGGCTTAGTGCTGGGAAACACGGCTGAGCTCCCAGCTCCTTAGCCAGTAGTAAGTAAACCTTAGCCTCCTACTGTCCAGTAGCAAAGCTGTTTGGTGCAGCTGCCACGCTCTTTCTCTCCTCCCTCTCTTTTTCTTTGGTTCTATTGGTGGCTCTCTGTTTCTGATGGTCACTCCCCTGCCTGGCTTCTTTGATTTAACCATTCACTGAAAACTTCCCATCTCTCTGGCCCTTTTCTGATAGGCATGCGGCTGTTACCTCAGTGAGCTAAACAGACCAAACCCCCTGTCCTCAGGGAGCTTACCCTCCAGGGGAGAAAGACAGGATGAGTGAGATGTAAATAGTCACCCGGTGGACGTCACTGAGCTGATGGACGGCAATGAAGCCGACAAGGGTGAGGACTTCCCAGTGGGGTGGGGGCTGCAGTGCTGAGCATGGTGATCACAGAAGATCCCACAAAGATGTCCTTTGATGAGGACCCGTAGATGAGGAATGAGCCGTGTGGATGTGTGAGACGTGCCTTCCAGACAGAGGGGGTGGGAAGTGCAAAGGCCCCAAGTCAGGAGTAAACAACACAGCTGTGTGCTGGCTGTGGCACCGTCGTTTTTATTTTTATTTTTATTTTTTGGTTGCACTTGTCATTGTTGTTTAGCAGGCCTGGGGTGGGCTCGAACCCACCAGCCTCAGTGTATGTGGCTGGCGCGCTACTCACTGAGCTATGGGAGCCGAGCCAGGAACCGTCATTTTTAGAAATAAACTTTGTCTTCTAGGTTTACCTGGATGGAGTTGAAGGATATTCTTCTTAGTAAAGTATCAAAAGAATGGAAAAATAAATATCCAATGTACTTAATACTAATATGAAGCAATATATTCACAATGTCATGCTTACATGAACAATAAAACACAAATATAGTGTTGTGCCTCGCAGCAGCTAGAAGGACTCCATTTGTTTAGAAGATGCACAGCAAAACAAGTGGCTTGTAACAAGACGCCTCATAGCCAGGCCCTGCTGTGTCTATCAATCAGCTCACACTGACTTCGGTGAAGGGACAGCCCATGTTGTCTGTCTGGGTTACCATCACACCTAATTATAGCAACATCCACATCGCTGGCCTCAGCGGACGGTCTCCTATGCGAGGAGATTATCTCGTGGCTGAATAATTTTGAGCCAACCTAAACAAAGCAAACCAACTTAATCTCATTCTTCGACCACCATTAATTAAAGACACCTTTCTGCAAGAGGCAGGCAGGGCCTTTGCTGTCTTTTGAAGTGGAAAACAAGTTCTGGAGTAAAGACTGTTCAGAGACAGTTTCTATTTATGAGTGCATAACACTGATGCGATTTCACAGGCATTTAGGAATAGCACCATTAAAATAGCCAACGTGGAACGTGGGGAATGTGGGAGCCGCCATGTCGACACACAGTTAGAGAGCTGAGCTGCTCTGCGTCTCTCTCCCCTCTCCCTCTCCTTGGAATCCCTCCCACCTCCTACACACAATGGCAGGATGGGGGCCGATCTCCCAAACCTCGGGCCCTACTGTTGGCCACTACCCTTTCCTGAGCACCTGTGTGCTAAGTGTTGTCCTGTCAACTACGGTGTTAGCCTTCCGACCCTCTGGCCTCATCCCAGCACAGAATGATAGCATGTGTCACACTGAATCCTCCCAACAGCCCTGAGTTGACAATAGCATAGTCCAGTTTTGCAAATAAAGCAAGTGAACCCAGAGTGATTAAGAAACTTGCCCCAGATGCACCTTCTCAGCCACCCACTACAGTCCCTCCAGCCACTCTGCAATCACTACTTTGTTTCATTCTTAAAGTAACCTAGAAAGACATGAACTACTAGCTCTGTTGTTGTAGAATGGAGGAGATTATAATTTCCCCAAGGCCACTGGAGAGTAAGTAGGGGGTGGGCCCTGCCTGTGACTGTGAAGCCCACGCTCTTCCTTCACCCCACGCTGCTGGTCAGGATGGGGCTCCAAAGCAGAGGAGGGCCCTCCCTGCTGCATCCAGGGCAGCTTGTTTTTATAAGCCACATCCAAAGTGGCTTAGGTTATTAAAAGATGTGGCAGAGGGCCCTGCCAAAACTGGGGGTCGCAGGTCCCTGGAGAACAGAAGTGTGAGAGACTGATGGCTCATGCCTTTGGAGGACCCAAGGATTAGGGAAGAACGAGGGGGAGTGTTGAGCCACCTTCAGCAGAGCTGGCAGGGCGTGCTGCTCATCTGGGTGTGAGGCTGCCCTTCCCAGAAATTTCCCCTTGCGTTGGCAGGGACACTGGCTGCAGTAAGCCTCTAGCCCATAGGTGCAGGCCAGAAGCTAGTGGTCCCTGAGGGTTCTGAGTTCAGTCACTCACTGCTCCAGCCAAGCAAGCAAAGAGCCCACAGACAACAGGCCTCTTGTCACGCTACTGTTGTCAGAGATTTAGGATGACAGAAGGAGAATAAATTTCCACCGAAAGCAAATCCTAACCTTAGGTACGCACACACATGAACGCACACACAGGCACACACACACTGACCCAGCTGCATTTTTCATGAATGATTTGTGGGGCTTTCCAAGAATCTGGCAACATAACACTAGAAGGGTTTTTAGCATCCGTAAGATTCATCACCGCTATTAACCTCCTTCTGATATTATTATGCCAAAATAATTAAGAGACACAGAAAGGGGTTTTCCTTAGGGAATTTTGAAACAGAGGTCTGATCGCTGCGCATCCTTATATTTATAAGACCAAACTTAAGTAGCACGATAGATAGATAGTAGTTTCCTATTTATGCCGCCGTGGACCTTCTACATTTAGGAGAGAGAACCTAGATGAGGGAGAGAAGCCATGATTAATTCAATTTAATCATTCACTTAATCTATCTGGTGTTCAGAAGCCCTGGGTAAAATATAGTTTAAAATAAAATTTTAATCAGCTCTCATCAGAACAAATTGTAACAGCCTGCCTGTTTCTTGTGAGCACAGTAAGTTCTGTGGTGGCAGAGCAGTGTCATTACCAGCAGGGCCCCAGTGCTCAGAAGAATGCCTGGCAGGTGGCAGGCACCCAGTGGCCATTGTTGAAGGCCATCTCCCAGGGTCCTTCCACTTTACCACCCTGATGATGTTGGTAGTGCCACGTATTTGGGACATGTCATTAAGCATGAAGGCCCCAGCAATGCTCCACGGTAGTTAGAATCAATGCCCTTGTTTTACAGGTGAGGGAGATGAGGGTTGGTGATGTCCCATAACATGCCCAGGTCACAGTGCTAGATAGTGACAAAGTTGGGACTAGAATGGAGGTGCCTGCCAGAGCTAGTGCTGGTTTGAGATGGTGAACTTGAACCCTTGCCTAAGGTCAAGAGGAGCATCCTTTAGCTCCTTCCGACAGTGTTCTTAGGGAGTGCTTCTGTCCTGCTCCACGCCCCTCCGAAGGTTGTATTTTTGGTGGCACAGCCCTTCTGTGCCACCAATGGAGTCTCACCATTGGTGACTCCAAAAATATCTCTAAAACTTATGTGTAAATTCTTTTCTTAGGGGGGCCCAGGACATATATTCCAAGACACACTTTGTTACAAAATGGGAATGAGGTTCCCAGAGCAGTTCATAAAAGCTAATTTAACTCATAATTAAAGTACAGCCTGTCTGCGGTGATAAACTAGTAATTAAACCAGATGGGAAAAGGTACCATTCAGTAAGATATAATTTATAAATTAAGTTTTCTGCTCAAGGAAATGCAGACTTAATGAAGGGAGTTTTTTTAATCTGAAGGGGACTTCCGGATGCCCTTATAAATCTCTTATTAGACACAGGCCCCGCCGGCCCTTTCATTTCAATTTCTCTTTGAACCTGGTCCTGTTCTTGGCACCTTGGACACAGGTGATGTTACCGAGGTACCCTCCTGTCTGCTGCCAGGGCAGGTGGATTTGGGGCATTTCAGGCACATTTAGAGCACAAGACATGTGGGGAGCAAGGGGAGGGGGAGGGGTGCGCCCGCTCCCAGGTGGCCTGGGGGACACGGTGGCCTTGGAGCCTGTTCACTATCCCGTTTATAAAGCAGCTGCTCACGGAACAAGTCTGGGTCTTCACAGAGCTTACATTTTTGTGACAGAAAAGCAATAAACAAACAAATTATTTTAAAAAATTAAAAGAATAGACCACACTAAGAAGCAGACTGAATCTGGGCACTCAGAGGATAGATAACGAGGGCACCACCAGCATGGAAGGGAAGCCTTGGGCAGGTGGGCAGGAGGAGGAGCCTGCTGGGTGCTGGGAACTGGGAGTAGCTGGTGGCCGCAGTCGGGGATGATGAACTAGGAGGGGAGCAGGGGCGGGTCCGTGACGACCTTGAGGCCACCCCGAGGAGGAGTTACAATTTATCCTCAGCTTAGGGGTCGCCCGGGGGCTTATAAGGGAGGAGGTGGCGGGGGCAGAGCAGCTTGCCTGGAGAGGGCTCTGGCCGCGGTCAAGGGTGGCCGTGCTCACCATGGCAGCCCGTGTCCTTCTGCCTTCTGTCCCTCGCTGTGTGCCCTGCACAGGCTGGCAAATAAGACTGCCCCTTGCCATCTGGCATTTCACAGCTGGAAGGACACTCAGGGTGTGAGTAATGTGGTTTAGAGGCTTTGATTTCACAGCAATAAAAACAAACACGTGACTCACAGAGCCGCAGCTCTCTGTCTGGCTAAGGCAGGCAAGATCTCAGCCACTATCTGGGACCACCGTCATTTCATAGGAGAAAAGATGTGTTAGAACCAGAAGGACACAACCTCAGGGGAGAGCCCCAGCTTGTAGGGAACGTGGCCCTTCCCTTAGGTTTCTCACACTTCTCTTTAGAACCCGTGAGAACCTCATTAGCAGATCAGGCAGGAATCTGGGGATCAGCATTCCGAGCATTAGCATTTAGGAACCAATGAGTCCACCCTCAACCCCACCGGAGAAGTGGGAGGACGGGAGTCTCGGGAGGCCAGCGGCCTTCCCGGGTGACAAGGCACAGAGTCTGGGCTTCAGTGTCCCGACTCCAGGCTAATTCTCGTCCCATTACATCAGCACACAGCTGTATATTTCAGCGTATTTCTTCTGCTTTGCTGGGGCTCGGACAATGTACAGATCCTGACTGTGTGGAGCCTCCAGCCGTTCTCACCACCCCCCCAATGTTTCTGATGCCTACTAAGGGGCAAGCACTCAGCAGCACAGGGGTCAGCCCTGCAAGGTGGAGGCCTTTCCTTGGCCAAGACGAGGAAGGTGTGTCTCACCTGATCTTCAGGTAGGCTGCAACACCAAACACCAGCAACACCACTGCGATGACCGTCACGGTGATGGCGGCGATGCTGCCTGCGAGGGGGGGAGGCACAGAAAAGAAGACAGAAGTCGGAGTTAAATGACCCTCTGCCCAGCCCGATATTTACTTCAGATCACTCTCCATGAAAGTCAGAACAAGCACAAGACCAGGACCTTAATTCTATTACCAAAAAGGTTTTTATGCCACGTGAGGCTGGATGAATGGTGAATACTTATTTCAATGTTTATCAAGAACTTCGGCTGGCCCGGACGTCAGAGAACAGGACTGAGTAATATTTGATTATCTTTTAGAGAATAACACCAATGTGCTGCTGTCATCGCTGCTGCTGTTTGCAGGGCAGTGGATTGTAAATTTCCTGAGGTCCCGTTTTCTTCTCCTACAGGCTCTGGCTCATCTTTCCACTACTTGTGAAGTATTGGGAGACTTGTGATGCTTTATACAAGGGTCACTACAAAGTGATGTGGTTGGTTTTGTTTTTTTTTAAGTGAACCACAGCCACACAGCGATATTGGTAGTGCCCACTTCAAAAAGGTCATCTTGGTAGGAAATGCACTCATTTTAACGATGCAGTTGTATCAGAGCATTTCTAAAACACCTCTTTGGGAAGTCCAGTTTTCATTCTTGATTAGTAAATTTGGCTTTATAGAGAATAAAGTCAAGTTTGGTGTATAAATTAAGGTAAAGTCCCAGCCACGGCCAAACTGCAACAAAAAAATAGCCAGGCGTTGTGGCGGGCACCTATAGTCCCAGCTACACGGGAGGCTGAGGCAAGAGAATTGCCTAAGCCCGGGAGCTGAAGGTTGCTGTGAGCTGTGATGCTATGGCACTCTACCAAGGGCGATAAAATGAGACTCTGTCTCTAAAAAAAAAAGAACAACTAAAATAAGGTGAAGTCCAATAGGTAACACTATTCTTTTATTTGTAAAAATAATCAGATACAATTATAAAGTCATGTAAATGTTTTATTCTACAGTTTGAGATCTGGTTCCAAAAACAACTATTAATGGACAGTTAAAGAAACCTATTGGGGGCGACGCCTGTGGCTCAAAGGAGTAGGGCGCTGGCCCCATGTATCAGAGGTGGTGGGTTCAAACCCGGCCCTGGCCAAAAACTGCAAAATACTTGGAAGCAGAACACTCTTTCTGTGAGAGCTATGTATATACTTGGTATTATCTCCCCATGGGAATGCCAGCAATCAACTGTGCTCTTGTGCCCTCACACTTACAGCCACTTTTTGGCACTAAAGCTGGTGTCAGGGACCCCATTTACTCTTTAAGGCACTGGGAAATTATTTATTCATACTTTAATAAGTGAATAGCACTCTTCTTAAACACACTGGGAAGGGGATAGGAGGTTTGGAGTGTGAATGCACTGCTCAGTCATTACTAGCTGTGTGACTGTGAGCTGTTTACTTAGCCCAGCCTACTTGTGCTGCACACCTGCTGGGACAGGAGAATGGGCGTGTTCTGCTCACGTCACAGGGGTTAGAGGATGAAATGAGACGCCATGTGTGTCTACCCGAGGTGCTCTCCACACACATGATCCAGAGCCAGTGCCCACCTCTGGTGCGGCTTAGGTCTCAAATCTTCCCACACACTTTTGGAATGTTATTTTTGTAGATTATTTTGCCATGGCTTGTTTGATTCCCTCCCCCCCAATGAATGGCTTTTCTTTGTTGTTCTTTTTGGTGGCCCTTCCACCAAAAGGATTAGACCAAAGGCTGGGTGAGGTGGCTCATCTCTAAAAAACTAGCTGAGCTTTGTGGCGAGCTCCTGTAGTCCCAGCTACTTGGGAGACTGAGCTAAGAGGCTTGCCTGAGCCCAAGAGTTTGAGGTAGCTGTGAGCTATGACACCACAGCACTCTACCAAGGGTAACAGAGTGAGCTGTGTCTCAAAAAAAAAAAAAAAAAAAGAATTAGAGTTTGGCTGAGAGGGAAACCAGCTACTTATTAGCTCTTTAGTAACTCCCCAGAATTTCAGGTGATAGAGACTAGTCAGACGTCCACACTCTCACTGGTGATACTTTATAAAAAGAGAGTCAGATAAAAGGAACGTGGCTCACAGGGAGACTTCGGACGGGGCCGGGCCAGATTCACCGACGTGCCCGTCTCACAACTTGCACACTTCTGACATTCAAACATCCATTTCTTTGCTCCCGGAACCTTCTGAGCCAGATTAATATATTTATCAGTACGATTCTCTTTCTCTTTTTACTAAAGACAGAACTATGGCACCCAGTGGTCCGAGGTGCAGATCAGGCCAGGCAGGGAAGTCTGAGGTCAGATCCCCCTTATGGAAAACTCCACTCCCAGAGGTTGCTCTGGGCTTCAAGTTCACTGACACTTCATAAAAGCTCTTTTAAGAGCTTGTGACGGGACAATTATTACTGCAAAGTAAGGAGGGGGGGTATTTTAAGATTTGGAAAGATATGGTTATTGCAATTAGGAGCAGCTAAAGAAACTGATCTTTTAATTTAATATCTCTCTTTCAAATAAGTGAAGGAAGAGAAGGAATATAACTGATTTCCCTCTAAGACTCTTCTCTTTTGCCTCAGCCATAGTTTGCCAAGGAGATTGTAGGCTTGACCTTTTTCAAAGTTTCTTCCTTAACTCTAAGCAGTTGGGGCTCCTCCAGCTCTGCGATTTACCGAATTTATTTATATACCATCCCTTTCTAAAGATAAATCATCTAGTTCTTCCAGCTAAAGTGCTGATCTTTTTTTTTTTTTTTTCCCTGTGAGACTGCAAGTGATAGAGTTGCTGCTTCTCCTCTGCCCTCCTGACTACCTGGCTGCCCATGTGGCCCCCGTCTTCAGAGGGGGCCCTTTGAGACCACCCTTCCGTGTCCACAGACTATATCAGCCACTGTGACCAGGGCTGGAATTAGCAGGTGGTTTTCCACCTGACAGGCCTGAGAGAGCAGCTGAGCAAAGGGCACTTCTCAGAGTGAGTACTAAGGCCCAGGGGCACAAGATTGCCCAGCGGGTGCTCAAACATGGGAACTCCTTATTAACTGTTCTGGCGCCCATAGGCTCTTCTCGGCAGTACAAGCTGGGAGCAAGTGTCCTCCTGAAGCAGAAGACCTTGGTGGGGCCCTGAGCCTGGGCGACCTTGTGTCCCAAGCTTGCTCTCACCCCCCGGCAGCTGCCTGCAGAAGCTGCCTGTCCCCTCCGTCCCCAGAAGGGTCCACACCTGAGTGCCTCCCAGTCTAGGCATATGAAGGGCTGCTAAGTTGCGTCAGCACAACTATAAAAGGTGACTGAAAAAGCTTTATTTCCTCCTTGTGAAAACAGATGCCATTTCCTCCTGAGTTCTGTTTAAACACACTGGAATTACCCTTCCCCTACTCTTTCTTTTTTCAAGGTGGGGCAGGGAGAGGAAAAATGAGGCAGGTGTTGCAGGGGCAGGGAGGCTCGCCCTGTGGGGAAGTCGTAGGACACTTGGTGGCAGTGGGGACGGGGAGGTGGCCGGCATTCCAGCCCCTCCTGATGGACTTGCCAGTTACAGACTGGGTGTGCGTCCCGCTGTTAAGTCCTTGACTGGGCAGGAATTAAGAGAGAACTAGAGGAAATTCATCTGTATATTTTATAAGCTAAGATACAAGAATATTCCACTGTGCTAGCACATTCTACTCTGCTAACACCTTCTGCCTAACCAGGGGCTGTTCAAGATCCATGAACAAAGCCTCCTTGAATTTTCGGCCTCCCTGAAGTCTGGAATTTGTCAGGGTTGCATTTTGTCACTTTTATTAGAATCTAGGACAAGAATAAGTGGTGTCGAATGGCCTCAGGTGACACTTTGGGCTGGCACAGGCCCAAGACCTTTCCAGCTGTCACCTCCCTTAATTCTCTCTGTGAGGGAGTGGAATTCCCATTTTATAGATGAGGAAGTTAATAAACTGAGCCCCTGGTAAATTTTCCGTCTGGTAAGTGACGGACTAGCGTGTGCCCCAGCACCGTTCATGCAGGTTTGACACGATTAATCATTGATACTCAGCTCTTCTCTCAGTGCAGCCGGCTCCTACACTTTCTTCATGACCTAACTAAATGCCAGCCCTTCTGAGAATCTCTCCCTGACTCCCCTGAGTCAATTACAGGGTTGTGGGGTGTTCTTAGGTCTTGGTCCTGTATCTTTTCAGCACTCTACTGTGCTATGGGTTTTTCAGGGAGATTCGGACGCCACCCTCCATCTCTTTCTATTTCTTTGTGTTCTTTTACCCCCAGGCATAGTCTCTGGCCTGCAGTGGGTCCTTAACCCATTTAGTGTTGAATACATAGATATAATATTGGCAGGACAAGTGATGGCTGGACGTTTCTGACCCGGTCACTGCGCTGAGACAGTTGCCAAGTGGCAGCTGCTGCCCTTCACCTGCTGCGGCCCCACCAGGCTCCTGCCCCCCGACTGTGCCTGTGGTCCTATCCCCTAAGCCCTTGATCCCCATGCTGTGCACCCGGGAGTCCCCAGGATGACAAGGTGATTAGCTGGAGTAATGGTGTGAATAGGGTCAGATAATAGCCTGGGAGCAGCCAGAGCAAACTGGGCCAGCCTGTTCTCCACTTCCCCTGCCCTGGGGAGGGAGGTTGCCCCCCAGGTTCTCTGTTCCATACCCTGTGGTGGTCCTGGAGTAATGGGCCTCTCCATACCTACCTCTCACGCCACAGACACGGGCCTCTTGGCCTGTCACTCTCTGTCCTTGTCCTATACTCAGGAGGACTCTGCTTCCGCCCCAGCCTCCTCCCCCTCCCTGGTCACAAAGGCCGTCCTACCTTCTGGGGCCTGATGATATCCCAAACCTCAGATGTTCCTCTGGGGACTCTTCTCACTGAGGGATTCCCCAGGAAAAAAAACCTATTTGACCTCATTGGCAGGAATACTTGCCAATTGTATCCCAAATAAAAATATCGGGATGTGATGGGATGAACCCAAACAACCTCTGAGAGAAAGAACTTTCCTAGACTCTTTCAAAACAGTATTACTCAGAGAGAGCTGGGGGGAAGGTAACTGATGGTGGCAGGTTTCTGGGGTGAAAACAGGTGAGCGTCTCCTTCCTGTCCACAGATGACTGTTGGACTACATTGAAAATTCCCCAGTCAGCTACTTAGAAGGTGCATGTATGGACTTGATGGAGCCCCTGGGCATGTGTGCACAGCTCTGCTCTATTCTGGGAAGAGTCCTTAACAGACTTCGACCACTTCCAATATTCTTGCTCTTTTCTCTCCACTTCCTGGTCCAGAGATTAGGTAAGAGACGGAGATGAGGAGCAGGTGGCTGCTCCAGAGTGTGCCGCTGTTCCTCCAGTCAAGGTCACCAACAGGAAAGGAACATTTTGTCTTTAAGGGACTCCTGCTCTTTAAAAGTGTGTGTCTGTGGACGTGCGGGGGAGGGTGCGGGGTGGCTGGGAGGGCCTGGCAGGACCCGTGTGCTGAGTCTCCATTACTGTCTAGGCTTCTACCCTGACAGAGGGGGTGTCCACTCACATCTCCTTACTCCAAAGAAAACAGTAATTGATATAGGAATAAACAGTAACAGGAAAATCACAGTGACCAGCACTTTCCTGCTACCTATCTGTGCCAGGGACTGTCCTGTGAGCGTCATCCCTTTCTGTATGCTTCATCCCTTTCTGTATGCTTAATCGTCATGAGACCTTCATAAGGTCGATGCTCCTGCGAGGTCCACTTTACAGATGGGGAAACTGAGGCACTAAGGGTGGTGTCTCTGGACACAGAGACTGGACTGGACATAAGAAGGACTCTGAGGCCGTGTGCTGCCTTCTAGGCTTTCCTGCTGCCCTGTGCACCTGTGAGGTCCGAGTCTGATTTTAGATCAAACCTGAGCTCTGGTCTACCCTCTACTTTTCTGTTGGCTGCTGAGGAATCAGGGCCTGACTTGGGCTGTGTGTTGGCTTGTCCTGAGGTAGGACTGGTGAAGGTGTGCCAAGCACAATAACTCAGATTAATTGGCAGGAAGGCTAGTCAGAAGCAGACAGCAGTCACAGGACAGCAACCTAGGAAGGCCCACGTCATCAGTTTCTGGTCCAATACAGCTGCCCAGAGTTGTGCCCTGTGCTCTCTGAATTTGCTGTGGTGTGTATATGTGTGTGTACAGCGTGTGCGATGGGCGTGTGTGTACAGCATATGTGATAGGTGTGTGTACAGTGTGTGTGATGGGTGTATGTGTGTACAGCATGTGTGATGGGTGTGTATGTGTGTACAGTGTGTGTGATGGGTGTGTGTGTACAGCATGTGCAATGGGTGTGTGTGTGTACAGTGTGTGTGTACAACATGTACGATGGCGGGGTTGTGTGTCTGAATAGTGTGTGCGATGGGAGAGAAAGTGCAGGCGGGAGGCCTCGGCCTTGCTCGCCCACCTAGGCAGACCCCAACTTCACCACTGCTGAAGGCCATGTTCACTTCTGGCCTTGTCTCCCTGGATTCTGCCCCCATCCTTCCCTGCGATGCCACACCAGGGGACGCTGATCTTGCCCCTCCTCCCTCTTACTCCAAACAGACTCATAGCTCTGTCCTGAATGAGCTCTTTGGGCTCCTCTTGAGCTGGGACAATGTGGGGTGCAGAGACGCCACAGGCCAGGGCTCTGAGCTTTCACTGCTCCACCGTGGAGATGAGTGTGAAGCCCCAGGGGCTCTACCAGAGCGTGCAGGGTAGGGTGGACAGACCAGGTAGGGAAGAGAGGCGGGTGCCACACACTGTGCTTCTGCCTGTAGTGGGGGGAGTAGATCTGCAAACGCTGGAGTGTCTTGGGAAGAGGTGGGAACAGGGCTGATATCTGAAGAAGGGCAGGGCTTGTTCTGACAGGGATGAGGCTCGAGTGGGCCCAGCTAGGGGGAGAGAAGACACCAACACTTATGGGCCTGAAGGGCTTGCACTGGGTATAAAGATGAGCACCTCTGCTGGTGTACTTATCTGAAACATGAGTGTGTGTGTGATGGGGCGTGTGTGTGTACAGAGCACCTCTGCTGGTGTGCTTATCTGAAACATGGGCTGGCTCTGGTCCTCCGCTCTTCACAGGGCCATTGGGAGCATGGAACAGTGGGGGGCTGTTAAGATCTTGGTAATGGAAATTAACAGGGATTATGAAAACGGTTGAGTACTCAGGACAGAGTCATGAAGAGCTCCAAAAGATACACATGGGGTCTGGGCGTGACAGTGTGGGGAGCAGGGACAGACTGTGGAGCGTTTGGGGAGGAGGGATCCACTTTCTTCTGTGAGGACTTTTCCAAGCCCTTCTTTCTCTTGCAAATCGTCCCTGGTGATGGCTCCTCTCTGGAGCCCTCTTTCTCCAGATGTTTGCTTCTTTATTTTGTATGGCACAATTTTGTAAATGTATTTTGGCATACAACTGATGCCGACGTATCAGCTGCGGGCAGTTACGCACATCATATGTGCCAGGCGTGAGCTGTCACACGGGGGTGTTTTGAGAACATGCTCTACCTGCCCGCTGGACCCATAGGCCCCGAAAACCAAGTTACACTTCTCTATTTGTCTAGGTCCAAAGTCGGTAGTTCACAAAATAACTCTGCTCTTTTGAAGCATAGCAATTTTTTAGAAAATTGAACTTTGTAAGTAGTGATGATGCAAAAAGAAAGCTCTTTTATACAGCTTGCTGCGAATACCCACCACGAGTGCTTTTAACTAACGGAGCCTAAGCTGGTCTTGGTTACAAGAGTCCTTTCCCCACCACCCTCCTCAAATCCTTAAGTCATCAACTGGCTCCTTAGCATCTGTTCACGCAGAATAGAGGAGGTCAGCGTGAACACCGTCAGTCAGATAGCATCCCAGCTGGACTCTCTCACCTCATGTCTATGTTCTCTCCTAAACGCTAGCTAGTGGGCAGAGCTGGGGTCCAAGCTCTGGGGAAGGATCCCCAATATTTATACTTGCTCACTTCATGTAATCAGAAGACCTGGTTTGGAGATTGGCTTTCCTTTTATCTAAAAACACTTTACTAAACTAAACTAAAGCACACAGTTAAAAACGTACCCTGGAAAGAGTAACCTTGGTTGAGACATGTGAGGTAAAAGATTTGCACCTGCACAAGCCAAGTGCTTGTTTGCTCTTTTTCATGTCTCTCCTCTCTCTCTCCAACTGTACTGTAAGGATGCAAGGAGCACGAGTCCCAGTTCATGCAAACCAGGACACACAACACAGCCCAGTTCTCAGTTGCCACGGTTTTGAAATGTCTTCACTTCACTGACTGTTACAATCTTTCCCAACACAAATGAAGCCCCCTTCCCATTTGGAATTTATTTTTAGGTAGCCTGACCCTGGGTCTCCTCTGCCACCTGTGAGGTGAACTATGCTGGGTTTCTGAGAACTGCAGACAGTGCTCCTCCTCTTTTTTCTCAAAGCTGAGCAAACATCTTCCACACCAGGACGAGCTGCTGAACACAGAGAAGCTGCGCTCAGGGTCTGGGCACTCCCTTCATGCACCTGGCCTCACAGCGCTCCCCACACAGCAGGGAGTCTGCAGGGAATGAGCCAGCAAGGCCAGGCCAGGCTCTCAAGGCCTCAATCATGCCGCTGGATGACACCGGGAGGGCTGAATAGTGTGTGGCTGGAGGTGTCCCCCTGCCTTGCTCTGAGTTTGTCTCCGTGACCACTGACAGGGAAAGAAGAGGCTTTTGTTGCTGATTTTACCTTGTCCTCTATCTCCTTAGTGTTTCAGGGGTGAAAATGAGTCGTGGCTATGGATAAAATAATACTGGGGGGAAAATAAACAACGGGTCTGTGTATAATGTTGTCTGCCAGTGCGGGTTCAGGCTCCTGTGGGGCCCACCAGCCTTGGCAAGTAAGACCTTCCACACTGGTGTTGTCTTGGTTCAGAGGACATAAGCAAGAAGAAATGGAGGGACTTCTGAGAGCCCGAGATGGAGGGCTAGTTCTGTTTGCCAGGCAGTCTGCAAGTTTATCACTTTTACCATGGAATATGGGCCAGAAGCAGGAAGTCACAGCTTTAAGTCACCTGTCCCAACACCTTGGCCAAGGGCAATGACATCAATATAATCACCACAGTCCAAGGACTCAGGGACCTCTAGGAACCACTAGCTAAATTTAGCCCTGCCCTCACGTAATGAGTCACCAAGGCCACCAGTGAATCTGCTGTTGAATACTGTGTCCACCAACCTGTAATTTATTCCAGACTCAGGCCCCAAAGGTTTAGAGTTAACAACACTGGAAAGAAGAAATAATTTCCAAACTTGGGTGCAAATTAAGGGAGCAGTACACAACTTGTAAGCTTGCACGGCCACCCCGGGGCAGGGTGGGAGGCAGGGGGTTAGGCTGTGTGCTGTAGCTCAGGGCTTGTTCCCCCAACTCTGCAAAGTGGCTTTTCTCCCCGCTAGAAATCTCCAGCTGTTGGGACTCTTCAACCCTTTCCTTTGGATTTTCCAAGTTTCCCAAAAGTGTCACTGTTTCAAATGTGAACCCAGCTGCTCTCACCCCAGCATCACCCCTTTCCGTCTTGTGCTGCAGGCCGGTGCGTACATGGCCCTTTATTACCTAGTATCCACAGTGATTAACCCTCTGGGAGTCTTGAAGTGTTTTACAAACATTCTAATTCTTCAAATTAAGAAAATAAAAGTCTAGAAGAGTCAAAACTCTTGCCGGTTGGTGTCTACACAGAGCGTGAGGAATCCAGCTGCAGTAAGAGCTAACGTGTTTGTGTAAGATGCATTTTATATACTTGCTCGTTTAATCCTAACAAAAATCTTGTAAAACAGAGATAGTGCTAAATTACCCTCAGTACATAGATGAGGAAAATGGGACACTCATGATAAATAAACTGCCTAAGTCTCCCATCTTGTAAGCAGCACTGGTGAGACTTGAACCAGGCGGCCTGATGCCAAAGCATGTGTGATAACTAACACTCTTGCCTTCCTTCCCAGAGCCTGGCTTTGAAATGACTCCGTGAATTCTGCACATGGAAATATGGCAAAATGCTTTTGATGGCCGTTTCCATGGACTTATTGAGACTTTGTTATTTTAAAATAAGTTAATCTTCATGTTTGAGCCTCTGGTCTACCCATGAAGACCACGAGTCTGATAATGAAGGCATGATACTGTGAAATAAAATGCTATCGCTTGCTGGACAGTATTTTTCCTTCCCAGGACCTGAGGAACAAGCCATGCTGAGGATAATCTGAGTTTAGTGTCCACTCCATGTTCTCCTAACACAGCACGTGTGACCTGACTCTCTGGGATGGGACTTTTAGATCCAGTTCTCAGTAAGGCTATGGGAGGGTTCTGATCCATCCTCACCTCCTCACCAAGTTATTTTTGTAACTAAAAAGACATGCTGTTTTGAGTTGGAAGATTATAAGGAAAGTTTAATGTGCATGTGGAGACAGGCATATTCCAGATTAATTTACCAACAAGCCAACAATAGCTTCACGAGTGATGCCGGCCGTGCCTGTCACCCAAATCCCACTCTCCCAGGGCTGCACCCACTTCACTTCGGTTATACAGGATGGGTGAAAGCGTTTGAGATAGGAACAGAAAACCCTTGGAGACAGAGACCCTGAGTGTCATAAAACATGACACTGAGACAATTAGGATATGTGACGTAACCCAGGTGACAACATAATAATGATGAACGGCTGGTGTTATTCCCTTGGCATATATTTTTCAAAAGGAAAATTTCCAAACCAGATTAACATTTAGGTAGCAAAAGTAAGCCAGAAGAGACAAACAGAAGAAGCAGAGACACGAATTCAGAATAATTTTCACCTAAAATAAAATCTGGCAGTTGGAGCCTCTTCTGGGAGTTGAGCCGGCTTTAGTAAGCCCTTAAAGTTAGAGTAATTAAGTGACTTGCTTAATATCAGTATGTGGCCATGACAAACAGAAAGCAGGTGTGAACTGGAGCCCACGTTTCCAGTCCCGAGCCTGCTGCAGCGTGCCATACACAGTCCTGCCACGTGACCAGCCTCACACTATATAAGAATTCTCAGCATGTTTTTCCTCTGATCAGAAGCCTTTGGTGACAATACAGCGAATTGTCTTGCCCTGCTACCCAGGGTCCTCTAAGACTCGTTCTGAAATCTCCCTTCCTACTCCATCTACACAGCCTGGGATCCAAGGCTGTGAGTTACGTTGTGAGTCGTGTGCCTCCTACCTGCTCCACTGTAACGTCCAGAGTGCAGGGACCACATTGCCTACGGCTCCCTCCTCTGCACTTAGCCAGATGCCTGGCTCATTAAAGAAGCTCAAGAAATGGTGGGCCAAAATTAATAACAATAATAATAATGCCAATCACAATAGCAAAATAGTAATACAGTGTTAACAATAAATAATGGTGAAGTAGCAGCCACAGCCTTGGATGGGCAGACGCTCACTAGCCACCGTGCTGCCATCTCCACGCATCTGCGTCTTCACCAACTTGCAGACACTGTCCCTTTCCATCTCACTGATGAGGAGACCAGGGCTGGGAGAGATCTGATGTTTTCCCTAACTGGTAATATTCGTTGATTGACTTGTTCATTTATTCAACAAATGTCACTGAGGGTCTGCTGTGTCACCTGTTACAGGGTTTGGACCTGTTTCTGCATCTTTCTCTTTGTGAGCAAGGTCTTGTTTGCATGGAGCTGGCAGAAAACAGACACTGACGCATCTAATGAATGAGATGAGGGTTAAGTGATAATAAGAAAAGTAGAGCAGGGTGCAAGGATCAGCAGTGATGGGGTGAGTATCCAGAGAAGGGAGTGGGCAAAGGCTCTCTGAGGAGGCGGCAGGCAGGGCCCTGACTAAGGCAAGGGAGTGAGCCTTAAAGGAGGGAGGCTGTTTCTGGCAGGAGAAGAGTAAGAGTAAGGCCGGGTAGGCGTCCCCTCGGTATGTTTGAGAAACAGCAAGATGGCCGGTGGGTGAGAGGGTGGAAGTGGAAGGGGCGAGAGCAGAGAGGTCATGTGTGTTCGGATCCTGTGTGCGTGGCAGGCATCGCACCAATGTTTTACTCTGATTCACAGTGGAAGCGACTGGAATGTGAGATATGAAGGGCAGCAGGAACTGTTCTGAACAGTTGAAAGAGCATATGTAGTAGCGGTAGTGAGTAGGTAGCAGTGAGATCGGCTGCGTCTAGTAAAACATGCAGGTGATGGAGGGGCCTTGCTGGAGGGATGTTACAGTAACACACGCAGAAGGTGATGGAGGGGCCTCAGCTACCGGGATGTTACAGTAACACATGCAGTAACTGCAGTAACACCTGCCGCCCCTCTCTCCCAGCCATCCACCTGCCGCACCCCTCTCTCCCAATCATCTGCCTGCTGTACCCCTCTCTCCCAGCCCCCCAGGCACTCAGTCATTCACTCTGACTTGCTATGTTCAATATTCCTGAGAACTACAATAGCTCATGACTTAACTCTGCCACTAATTTTGTGCCTCTTAACGCTGCTGTCTTAGAGTTGAGGAAATTAAGATACATGGCCTAAGAAAATAAGCCAAATATTGGAACAGAACCATCTTGGATAATCTAACCCATGCAGCTAGGGCCCTTGTAGAAAGAGTAATAGACAGGCTAGCTGATGCCAAGCTCACACTTTGTTATTTCCTTTGCTATGAAGAATTACTCCCTTTGGGTGCTCTTGTGAACAGAACACAGGGGATAGATATATTCAACAACTTGTAAGATACATGTCACAAAGTTGGACTGAATTTGATAAATTAGTAAGTGTATGTATAGATGTGCACCTTCCATGACAGGAAAACATGAAGGGATTATTTCACAGATTAAAAAAAAAAATAACTACTAACAGATCCAGCTGCTCACATTTCTTTTTCCTGTACCTTGCATCAGCAAAGTCTGTGTGCTAAAGCTATTATTTTAGGTGGCAACTCACAATAAGTTACAAGTATTGTTAACTGTATTCGTGCAAATGCAACGTGGCATGGTCAGTTTCCTAACATGGTAAAATAGCACGATGAAGTAGGTATCTAGTGTGGGTTTGCCTGATCGTTCTAAAGGGCATTGGCTATCACAGAACAGGTGAGAGCCAAAATTTTATCTCCATAAGAAAAGATTAGTTACATTTTATGAAGAACACAGTAGGCAATGTGAATTATTGAAATAAGATTTCTATAGGAATGCAGCATTTTGCGTGATATGTGAAATCAAGATGACTTGAATATTTCTTTGCAGGATAAAACTAAGTCTTACCTATATCATATGTCAAAATATCCAATCATGTTGAAAAAGTGTTTTCTTCAAAAGGAAATTTAGGATGCACATTTTCCCTCGTTGGCAAAGGTGATTGATAAGCAGGATAATATATGTGGATACACAGCTGTTGTAGGAAGGACTATTAATGGGAGGATACAATGAAAAGTTCACTGACTTTGAGAATCATGACGTCACACTCAAATGAGCATTTCAGCTTTGCCTACTTGATATCAGTGAAGTATCTAAGTCATCAATGCGAAGAAAGATCCATTTGAAATATGGAAAAGTGTGGTAGTATACCCATGCCTTTGGAACATGCCTGAAAAAGATTTCTTGCTTTTCAACCACTTGCTGCTGAAAATCTGCATTCTCCTACCTAACTCACATCTAGATGCTTTTAAGGTCACAAATGACTGACACCCTAGAGGATCACCTGAAACTGGGCACCTCCGTGCTGCAACCAAACACTCCAGGGCTTTCTAACAAGCAGTAGATGTAACACCGTCATTTAAAAGTTAGTTAACTTTAGAATTAACAAATGCTTTTTAATTTTTTGAAATTACTAAATACATAGAAATCATATTTTTTACAAAATACATACATTTTAAAGTATATCTAATTGAAGTTTCTTAAATGTGGCCTTCTTTGATTCTAGTTGAATTAATGCAGGCTTCTGACATGAAAAGGCTCCCCACGCCTGCCTCATGGTACTGTGAGCTCTTCCCTAGAGGAATCATGTCTTTTCTAACTTTAATTCTCTCTCTTCCTACCTTGCTGTCTGGCACAGTTTCCGTCCATAGCGGTTATCAGTTGTTAGACGTGAGTCTCTCTTTAGTGACAGCTTTTTGCTTGACCCCAGCTGCCCATGCATGGTTCTGTCTGGAATACTCCCTTCTCAGTCCACATTCCTCCCAGGACCACTCGGAAGGGGCTGCAGCTCTACTCGCCCCTTCTGCTTTTGGCTGTTCTCACCTCCCTGTTTCTCAGTCAAGTGGCCAAAGGCTCCCATGAAAGCCTTTTCCTGCCCCGTACCCTAAATCTTACAGTCTTCACGTGGAGGTCAAGTGCATGTGGGCTTAGGAAAGATTATTTCTCTCCACTATAAGTTCCAAAACTTCAGAATGGAGAGAAAAGAAATACTAAATTTATTGTGTTGCTGGAAGAATAGAAACAAATGTGATGTCCTGTACAATTTTTTCCCCCCACAAAATCCATCAGTGATGGTAAAGTGTAAGCAAGCTATCTTTACCCCCACCTTACTTGGACTGGTTTCCAAAAAGTAAACACTATTCAAAATATTGATCAGAACAATAATAGCAGCAGACCCTTCCTGAGCATTTTCTCTGCTGCAGGAATGGTTCTAAGCATTTTATATACCATCCCATTTAATCTGTACAAAGAGAACATATTTCATCCCCATTTTACAGATGAGGAAAAACAAGAGCACAGAGAGATGAAGTGACTTTCCCAAGGTCAGGAACCAAAATTGAAAACTTAAAAAGCTTGACCCAAAGCCTCTCTGTTCTGTAAATCCTCTGGATATAATTTTGCTCCCTTACATTCCCTGCGACATCATCTGAAGACAAGTCAAAAAAAGGCAACTGGCCACGAGGAACAAGATATTATATGGAAATCATTACAGGACTAAAAGTAAAGTTTGCACTTTTGTGCAAATTCTTGTGAACTTTAAGTCAGCGTGGGTACTGCTCTCCAAAACTTGAGGTAGCTGGACCGCGCTGTTAACATCGCAGCACAGTCCAGAACCTGCACAGCCTTGAACTCACCTGAACTTAGCGCGTGCTCCACTTGCCGCATGATCAGCCTGGGGAAGGTGGTGGTGGTCTCCACGTCCATCAGCTCGCACATCTCTTTGCTGGACACAGGGGTCGGGGACGTCCTCTCCTCGGGTACTGGCCCCACTGAGGCATGAGAAGTGGGTGTGTGGCCAGAAGTAGGCTCCTCAGTGGGGGACTCCGGAGCAGTGGGCGCTCTGGTGGGCTGGGCACTGGTCTCAGTGGGGCTGTGACTGGTGGTGACGGAGGGAGACGACATGGCCAGTGGGGAGTCTGATGGGGATGAAGGCGGTGATGAGGCCGGAGCTTGGGAGGAGGTGAGTGTGGGCGGCTCAGCTGGGACCTGGGCTGCTGTCGCCGGCACGCTGGCTTCAGGGGTGCCTGAGCTGCGCTCCTCTGGGGTGGCTGTTAACTCGCTCCCGCTGCTTGTTGCCTGAAGCCCAGGAGGAGAGGAGTCTGTGTGGGGGCCCTTCCAGCTGGGAGCTGGGCTGCTGGGCTCCTCTTCTCTGGGCTCCATGGAAACATTCTTGGGCAGTGGAGACGTGGGGCTTGATGCTGTGGTCGAGAGCACCGTGTCGCCGTGAGTCCCGTTGGTTGGGGCCACAGTGGTCGCAGCAGTGTTCTGTGGAAAGCTAGTCCAGATGGCGGTCGAGGGGGCAATTTTCTCCGTTAGAGAACTGGGCCAGGGCGCTGGGGTGGGCGCGCCCTGCACCCTCCATCCTGTGGAGAGCCAGCACAACAGCGGTTAGTCGGGGCAGCGGCCTGGTCGGCCAGGCTGTGTCCCTGCGGGGTGTTTTTCACGGGCGTTTCTCATCTTGCACTGTGCGCCCCCCCTTTTTCTTCTCACTAATTACCCTCCTCCTGGGCGTCTCAGAGGGAACTAGCCTGAAAGCTCCGAAGAGAAATCAGTGGGTGTGTCAACTCAAGACCAGCTGACACTTGCTGTAAACTGCTCTTGTCCTCTGCTACCTTAAACCCGTGTCTGTAGGGAGCGAGGCCCTCTGGGGAAGTGGTTTTATGGAACTAGTCTGGAGGTGCCTGTGGGGATCCTGAGGCTGGGTCTGCTAAGGAGCATTTGGGGACGAGCTTGGGGCCCCTAGTAGGGACTTCAGACCTGCTCCACCCACTAGCTGAGCTGAGGAGTTCACTGATTCGCTGTCCCTTGCTGGAGGAGCTCACTGATTGGCTGCTCCCTGCTTCAAGGGCTATCTGCTCTGCTCTTAATATAATGGCCTGACAGCTGGGATAGTAAAATTTAAGAGCCCATCTCTTACTAAGGAAGGAGAAGGGAGAGGTCTCAGGATAAAAGCTAGAGGGAGTAATCTGTGGTTTGGAAACGTTTTCTGTGACTGGAGCCCAGCAGTCCCAAACTCTAGCCTGAGGTCCTTATCATTGTATCACTTTGCCAACTGTTCCCCTTCATGTTCTGTAAGATTTAGAGCTAATCTTCCTCCTTCCCTCCATCCATATATTCATTCAGTTTCATCCACTCATGGATTCATCCTTACCTGATAAATGGCTACAATGGACTGGCAGTCTGCTAAACTGGGGCTGGGGGGTTCACCTTCTAGGTGACGCATCTCTTGGCTGCCTCCCTTTTATCATTCCCTAACTAGCTTTTGCCCCGGCCATTTCCATCTCAGTAGATGGGATTTGTATTTGTTAAGCTGCTCAGTAAAAAACAGAGATGTCGGCTCGGCACCTGTGGCTCAGTCAGTTAAGGTGCCAGCCACGTACACCTAAGGTGGCGGGTTCGAATCCCCAGCCCGGACCCGCCAAACAACAATGATGGCTGCAACCAAAAAATGGCCAGGCATTGTGGCGGGTGCCTGTGGTCCCAGCTACTTGGGAGGCGGAGGCAGGAGACTCGCTTGA
>CAUYQV010033626.1:0-40636 GCA_963574575.1 Galagoides demidoff | reverse complement strand
TTGGGAGACAGAACACGAATCCTGGATCTGTGGGTTGTCTCTTCATTTTGTTGACTGTTCCCTTTGCTGTGCAGAAGATTTTTAGCTTTATATGATCCCCATTGTCCAATCTGGCTTTGGTTGCCTATGCTTGCATTTCTCGTTGTTTTCTTTCAGTAGTTTCACAGTTTCAGGTCTTAGATTTAAATATTTTCCATTTTGATTTGATTTTTGTATATAGCAAGAGATAAGGGTCTAGTTTCATTCTTATGCATATGGAGATCCAGTTTTCCCAGCCCCCTTCATTGGAGACTGTTCTTTCTCCACCATATGTTTTTGGCACCTTTGTTGAGTTTTAAGCTCACTGTAGACATGTGGATTTATTTCTGGGTTCCCTTGTCTGTTCCATTGGTGTGTTTTTATGCCAGTATAGACGGTCACTTTTCATAAGGCAAAGGGATACATATACTGAGGATAAGTGAAAAAGGCCTCAAGTCTCAGACAGGCCTCAAGATCTCAAAATGCTTCCAGATCTTCTTAAGAGCTGGCTGCCTCTTTGGAGTCCTCCTTAGTTCCTGAGTGTTTTGGAAAGGTTTACGACTCAGAAGTGCATCTCCTTTCTAAACAGGGTAAGGAGCAATCTGTGGGAAGTCAAGTGTACAGCAGAGTTCAGTTTGCAGCACTGAAAATTTGCCAACTTTCACCCACATGGCAGAGATGAGAGAGTGGCTGTGGGCAGACAGTAGAGTAAGCTGTGGGGTCACTCGGATGCATTATGCTCACAGATGTTCATTGTTCCCCTGAGATTTTGTGGTTTGTCTATGTTATCCAGTTATGTTTCCACGGTATATGAAGGAGACTGACAAAACCATTTCATGTAGTTTTCCTACTTTGTTTGGATTTATTTGTTGTTGTTTACAGTATTATCTCTAACAACAACAATGGAATTTCCTTCCCTACTCATCTGGCCTCTTTCCATTTTGCCTGTTTATTTTAATTTCCTCTTTTTAAAGTCTGAAACCTCCCCAAGACTCTGCTTTGTTTATTTCCTTGCATGTATGTGCCAGCGTCATTAGTGTGTCCACTTAGAGGAATTTGTTCATTTATTTTGTAGTCTCTGTTTTCCGGTTTCACATGGAAGTGTATTAAGTGTCCCCTGTTTCTAAGTACTTTAGGATGGTTTGGGTTATCGGTTTTCTAATCCCTGCTCTCCACGCTGGGTGGATGGGCTTCCTCCTCCATGCCTTACAGATGGAGGATGTGAAGTCCCAAGGCAGAGAAATAAGGCCTCTGTAGAAGGCTGTTTTCTCAGATCCTCTAACCTGTCACCCCTGCCCCTCCTATCAATCTTAATTTCCATTTCTTTTTATTTGAGTAGTGGGTTATATAAGCACAAGAGTTGTTTTGTTTTGCAGATGTACTCAATTCCCTGAGGACAATTCCACAAACACTAGTCTGTTGTAAACTAATGAGTGATTCCATCTTGTAGTATTATATGCTTGGGGGTGTGGGATGAATGTCAGACTTGTCCCTTTCCTAGGAAGAGCTGATAGCACACTGAGTCAATGAGAAAGTTAAAAGGAGGAGGGAACTTGACTTTGACCTCTGTTGTTTGAATATGTTAGGTCTGCTGCCTCATTTCCACTGGATTCTCACGATTTATTGAACAATTAAATTAACTAACTCCTTAAACATTTACTTTATGTTTACTCTGTGTAAGACATCTTCTCTAGTCTCAAGGTGGTTATGAGACTAGAAGGTGGAAATAGAGTTGAAAGCAAGTATAATCATGTTGCAGGTGACATGACAGAAATCTGTCCAGAGTACACAGAGAGAGTAACAAAGGAGGGAGGGAGGCCTTTATTCTTGGGGTGGGGATTGGAGAGAAGTGTCACAAACAGAAGCTGTAGGTCCTGGGGTGCATAAGTACTTTCCAGTGGTGGAGCAGAGTGGCTGACCAGAAAGGAGTTTGGATTTCATTCTCTAGGGAGTTTTAGGGAGATGAAACAGCATTAACAGGTTTGATTTTTAGAAAAATTACCCTAGGAAGGATAGAGTCAAGGGAACATCTCACAACAGAATAGTACTGAACCAAGCAAGATATGATGAGATTTTGAACAAGCCAGCGGCAGCTGAAAAAATGTCAAGGCAGTAGACTTTATAGAATTGGTATCAACTTTTATATAATGTCTTATAGCAGCTGTTCATGAAACCAAGGCCCAAGCAAGCAACACAGCCAATATGTGTCAAAGAGAATCTTCCTCTGTTTTTCCATTGCAGTCTGGAAACACGATTATGGTGGCCTTTCACATCCTACGTTGTAATACACCATATTGTTAATGCTGTTTACAATTTTTCTGCTTTGAGGCTCTAAACTTCTTAAAAGTTAAAAAGCAAACTACTGGGCGGTACCTGTGACTCAGTGAGTAGGGCGCCAGCCCCATATACCGAGGGTGGTGGATTCAAACCCAGCCCCAGCCAAACTGCAACAAAAAATAGCCAGATGTTGTGGCAGGTGCCTGTAGTCCCAGCTACTCTGGAGGCTGACTCAAGAGAATCGCCTAAGCCCAGGAGTTGGAGGTTGCTGTGAGCTGTGACTTCACAGCACTCTACCAAGGACAATAAAGTGAGACTCTGTCTCTAAACAAAACAAAACAAAACAAAACAAAAAAACCCACTTACTTGTTGTGTATGTGTAACGTGTAACACAGAGCCTCACATAAACAAGGGCATAATAGATGTTTGGAGAATAAAATTCCTGATGCCATAGTCAGTTCCTTTCCAACATGTACCGTATGGCATGGAAATATGAATGCACTACCCAGCTTTGCTTTACATATACCCATTTTTTCTCACCTCCTAAGATGGTCAATGTAAAAGGCGGAAGATTTATGCGATCCGAAGAGAAACCAGAGAATAAGACGGTCAATGTAAAGTGATGAGCAGATGATACTTTTACTTTAAAATTTATATCACTTTGTCCATTATCAAAATGCATACGTATTTCCCAAAGCTTGCGTTAAAATATCAATAAGGAATATTTAGAACATAAAGATGGCCATAATAATTGATGCCTCACCTTTAGTAGTTTCACTATTCACAATCCAAGCTTGCTAATTCGCTCTCGTATTTCTTTTTACGTCACTTAATGTCTTAATTTGGATCACGCTTTATTCTTCTCCACAGATCCGTAATGCCTCCTGCCTGCCTCTGTCAAGATGGAGGGGAAAGCAGGGGGAGAGCCTACTCAAGTGGTGTCTAAACTCAAACTTCCCACCAAGGTAGAAAGCACAGGACACTGGCTGGTGGAAGATCACGCTCGAATATGGGAAGTTTTAAAGACAGAGGAGGTAAGATGACTCTTATGGCTCAGTTGGTACAATGTTGTATTTGTTCGTATCTGAGACTGTAATTCTTCGTATAGCCAGCACCATAGGCCAGCTTGGCAAATCTTTATTCAGGGGCCATGGCCATAGCCATGACTGGAGAACACTAAGTCAACAAATGTGTCCTTTGGACATTAATGATTATACAGTGTTCTAGGCAAAGAAGGTAGTGCTGATAGCCATGCCTTAAACCAGTGGTTCCCAACCTTCCTAATGCTGCGGCCCTTTAATACAGTTCCTGTGGGTTGCGACCCACAGGTTGAGAGCCGCTGGCTTAAACAGTAATGATGTAATTATCCGTGCAAGTATAATCTGCCTTTTAGCCTCAGGTATCACGAATGGGGCCGCTGGGGTCTCCTGCTCCCCGTCTTCTCTTTCTTTTTTTTTTTTTTAATTAATTAATTAATTAATTTTTTTGAGACAGAGCCTCAAGCTGTCCCCCTGGGTAGAGTGCTTTGGAATCACAGCTCACAGCAACCTCCAACTCCTGGGCTCAAGCGAGTCTCCTGCCTCAGCCTCCCAAGTAGCTGGGACCACAGGCACCCACCACAACGCTTGGCTATTTTTTTTTGGTTGCAGCCGTCATTGTTGTTCGGCAGGTCAGGGCTGGATTCAAACTCGCCACCTTAGGTGTATGTGGCTGGCGCCTTAGCCACTTGAGCCACAGGCACTGAGCCGTCTTCTCTTTCAAGGCTGCATTTCTGTGACCCTTCTCTCTCTCAAGCCGATTACTATTAAAGCTTTGTATTGAGTTATATCAAACGCTAGTGTTTGTATATGAGCATATGTGTATGTGTGAGAGAGAGAGATGGGGCTGGGGAGAGGGAGAGAGAGGATCTTCTTCCTTTGGTGGAAATTATAAATTATGGTTTTTATTTGTATCAGGTGTTTGAGGTTAAATCATACATAATGGCAAGATATTGAAGAACCCTTTCACTATAGGCATAGTTAGATGGAGGGTTATGAAAAGGAGACTGAAAAAGAGAATGGGTTGTTAGCTTCAGCCTGGAAATCTTTGGGTAGACATACTCTTCACTGAGCTTGGGATATACCCACCTTATTAGTTTTGAAAATAAAGTGAAAGCTGAAGGTTTTAGTACCTGGGAAAGAATATCTCAGGGAGAGGTATGAAAACAAGAACTTCAGAACAACTAATATGCTATAAAGACTGTAATAGGGAAAAACGCAGACCACCTAGTCAATGGTATTCTGGCTACCAGGAAGACCAGTAACTATTTTCTAAGGTCTTCCTAGGTGATTGATAGTCATTATCTTGGGTGCTTGTCTAGGGTCTGGTCCTCAGCTTATAAGCCTACAAATTTTATTTCCTCAGATAATCTAACACCAGATTTCCGGGGTAAACTCATGTGAATTAAGTTTATGTGACTGATGTAGAAAAAGAAAATGGCCATCCCTTAGTGGATGAAGACAAGTAGAAGTTTGCCTCCTGAAATAACGCAAGTTCAAAGGTCTACTACACATTCTTCTTGTGGGAAAACTTAAATGGGGAAATCAAATAATAGTGAGAAAGTTGATTCCTAACAATGGAATCATAACAAATGAAATGATATACATTCCTTGTTCGACAGCATGAAGCAAAGTGTACCGGGTAGGGCTCTGTAGTCACAGGCAACAGAAATGCACTCTGTCTAATTTAAGCAAAATGGGAAATGATTAGAGGATGTTGGGACGTTTGCAGAATTGATGAGAAGGTTGGAGAAATAGGCTTAGAAATAGTTCAGGAATCCAGTCATTAGGAACCTGCAGGGCACTACCCCTGGCACAAATTCCAAACTGGTTTTCCTCAGTCTCTCATATTTTCATATTTCTCTTTTCAGGCTACAGACCTCTGCAAGAGTCACATCCAAGTTTAGTCACATGTCTGTCTTTTGGTTATTCTGTAAAGAGAGAAATAATCTTCCATGGTAAATCACTATACCAGGCCCTCACAAGGCTTGTGTCTGGAGTACACATTTCTAATATTCACATGTTGTGACACTTAGAATCCAAGCCTGTAAGCTAACTAGTCTTAAATGTGTAAAATCCAGCAGGAGCAAATACAAACCCTCTCTCTGGGCATACTTGCAGATTTTTCTTTTTCTTGTTAAGCTGGCCCAGGAGATTTTTTTTTTTTTTTTTAAAGAAGTAAAACTATACAGGTAGTGGCTGAAATCTGTGTGTATTTCATCTAACAGAGCCAAGATTAAAGTGAGATAAGTGAGGTGCTAAGGGCACAACATTTAATGAAACATTTACAAAAGTCAGAGGTTTGCCTTGTTCTGGCACAAACACGAGAGTGAGTGCATCCCTAAAATTTGTACCCGAGGCTTCTAACCTGTCGCATCCTCGTCCTGGCTCTGCCACCCATTTCTGTTCCTCTCCCTTTTTCTCCAAAGGTCATCACAATCTTGAACTTAGTCTTTATCATTCTTATGTATATTGCAATATTTATATGGTATTGATTTATACCTTTTACATTTGATATAAGCTTTATACTAAATATCTATTTCTATAACTTGTTTTTTCACTTAACATATTTCTATTTTATGCAGATACATGGAGTTCCAGTTTATTAATTTTATCTTCTAGAGTCAAATTGATTTATTCATTTCTTATTAACTTTTAGTTTTCTTTCAAACCAATGGGTAGGGTAATACATTTTTCCTTGTTAACATGTGCTAGAATTTTTTTCTAGTGTAGACACTTACAAGTGGCACGCTGAGTTGTAATGTATGAATAGCTTTAGTTTCACTAGACATTACCGAATTGACTCCAAAATGAGGTCGTAAGTTTATATCCCTGTTAGCAGCACATGAGTGTTCCCCTGTTCTACAGACTCACCTGTTATTGACATGATAGACCTTTAAATATTGTCCAATCAGATCGTTTAGAAAAGGGGCCTTGTTTTTTTAACATGAATTTCCCTGAGTCTTTATGAAGTTGAGCATCTGTTCACATGGAAATTTGTTGTTTGGTTTCCTCTTCCATGAATTATGTGTCCGTATCCTTTTCCTATTTTTTTTTTTTTTTTTTTTTAGTAGGTCATTTGCCTTTCCTTGTTGACTTCTGGAAACTAATGTATTATTTACTAATCCTTCTATTCATTTTATGCACTGAAACAATATTTTCCCTGTCTAAATTTTTAGGTTTAAAATTTTCTTGTAGTAAGATTTATCAATCTTCTTTCCTCCTGTGGTTTGTGTTTTTTCTGCTTTAAGAAATTCTTCCTGACCACAAGATGATAGTCTTCTATATTTTTTTCCTAACAGTTCTAAGGGCTTGCTTTTATGTACTTGGAATTCATGTCATAGTCTGAGGTAGGGATATGGTTTTTTCTATAGATCATCAATTATCCTAGTATCATTTTTAATGTCCATCATTTCTTCTTCACTCTACAATGTTCTCTCTCATGTATCGTGCTTGCACACCTGCTCTCTCTGCTGCTAAGATACTCCTTCAACTAGTCTAGCTCTATGAGAAACCTGAACGTCCAATAGGACGTATCCCTCCACTGACGTACTGATCTTCCAGATCGTCTTAGCTTTTTGGAACTTAGATTTTCCATATGAATTTATTTATTTATTTATTTATTGATACAGAGTCTCTCTATGTCGTTCTCGGTAGAGTGCTGTGGCGTCACAGCTCACAGTAACCTCCAACTCTTGGGCTTAAGCCATTCTCTTGCCTCAGCCTCCCAAGTAGCTGGGACTCTAGGCATCCACCACAATGCCCAACTATTTTTTGGTTGTAGCCATTATTGTTGTCTGGCAGGCGTAGTTTGGGCTCAAACCTGACAGCTCTGGTGTACATGGCTGGCACCCTAGCCACTTGAGCTACAGGTCCCAAGGCTTCCTCTTTACTTTAAATGTCATGTTTCAATATTTCACTCTTAATAACTCACCAATATTTTATCCTATATTCTTTTGCTGTAAGGTTTTGAAAACTAAGGTTAAGGAAGTGCCTTTTAATCCTTTTCTGGCTAAGTTTAATTCCTTTTACACTATAATATTTGATACTTATAAACAATATACATACAAGTCATAGAGGATGACATTAAAACAAACCAACTTAAGAACCAGTTCGTTGAATCCATATATAAACTCTTCCACATCCCATCTTCCTGATTTCTCTTCTGCAAAGGTCACTATTTTCTTTAAATTTGCATTTGCTCATTATTTTATTCTCTATAAGTTTCTGTTGCATACATATATATATTCTCCCCAAACAATAGTGTTTACTTAGAGTGACAGAGTCTCTCTATGTCATCCTTGGTAGAGTGCCATGGTGTCACAGTTCACAGCAACCTCCAACTCTTGGGTTTAAGCAATTCTCTTGCCTCAGCCTCCCAATGTGCCCATTGTGGTGGGACTATAGGCGCCCACCACAATGGGCATATTTTTGTGTGTGTGTGTGTGTGTGTGTGTATATATATATATAAAAACACACATATATATAGTTTTTCTTTGGTGACTTAGTTGTTTAACTCCACATTATAAGGTTAAGATCAGTGATATTAATATATATAATTTCACTGCTGTATAATATGCCATTATATGGTTATATCATTCATAGTTATGTTGATGAACATTTGAGTTACTTATAGTTTTTGCCATTAGGAATAATGATGCTATCAATGTAATTATATATGTCCTATTGTTGCCCATATATAATAATTTTTCCAGGTTAATACCTGGTAGGTACATGCAAATTCTCTTTTACAAGTTACTGCCAAGTAGTATTCCAAAGTGCCTATTT
The DNA here is from genome assembly GCA_963574575.1 of Galagoides demidoff. NCBI lineage: Eukaryota > Metazoa > Chordata > Mammalia > Primates > Galagidae > Galagoides > Galagoides demidoff. The sequence continues at coordinate 32,516 of CAUYQV010033626.1, read as the reverse complement.
ATGCTCTATTTATCAGTAGTACATAAAAATTTCCCGTATTCCACCTGCTTGTAAGCTTGGAATTGTCAGTTTCCCACTTATTTCAATCTAATTCATATAAACAGAATCTCATTCTTTGCTCATCAATTCTTCATGCATCTCAGCTCTGAGATCACTTTTCTTTTTCTTTTAGTTACTTTTCTGAGGTCTCTTTCTGTACTCTTCCTTCTTGTCCCTCCTCCATCCTTGTCCATTTCTTTGGTCTTAAGATGTCTTTGCACGCTTAGAATGACAATCTATGGATTGGATAGAGAATTATACTTTATTTTCTCTCATTGAAAATACTCCATTGTCCTCTGCTCTCTTTATTTTCTATTCCTTTGAACATAGTGTCTTTCTCTACTCAGATCTACTTAGATCTTCTCTATAATTTTGCTGTTCTGAAATTTCATTCTTCTGTTTTTAAGTATGGGTTTCTTTTTACTTAATGTTTGGGACTCAAGGGGCTTCACAAAAACGTGAATAGGTGTCTTTCATCAGTCTGGAAACATCTCTGCTTTTTCCTATTTTTCTTTTTTTGAGATAAGGCCTTCCTCTGTTTCCTGGGCTAGAGTGCAGTGACATCATAGCTCACTGTAACCTCCAACTCCCAAGGCTCAAGAAATCCTTCTGCCTCAGCCTCCTAGGTAGCTGGGACAACAGGTATGTGCTAATGGTATGTTGGGCTCCCAAAGAGCTAGGATTAAAGGTAAGAACCCCTGTGCCTGGCCTCTGTATTTTTTCCCCAAAATGTTGCCCTTTCTCCTTTTGTAACTCTAAGACTTATGTTTGCTTTTCTCACTCTTTGCTCGTGTCCCTTAACTTCTCTCTCAGAGTTGCTATCTTTATCTTTTTTTCTTCAGTGTGTTGCATTCTGATTAACCTTAGGCCTATCTTCCAATTCATTAAATCTCTTTAGCTGTATCTAATCTGGTCTTTAACTCAACCATTGATTTGTAAATTTCAATTATTCTACTTTTTACTTCTAGAAGTTCTGTTTTATTCTTTTAAAATCTTCTAGTCACTTTTCACAGTCTCTTGCGTCCTAGTTATAGTTTTGTTTGTTTTTCTTATAGTTTTATTCTTAAGACATAGTTGTGAACCGTGGATCATCTGAGATTTACCCTAGTTGCTATAGTTTTGTGGATGCTGAAAGAAAATGTGAAACTCTTGGCTCAGAGCAAAAGGCTTCATTAAAGCAAAAGCAGGAGCCAGAGTGTCAGCATGTCTGTTTTGGTTGCCTATGTTCCAGTTTCTATGAAGTGGCACAAATGGGTTTATACGTTGATGCCTGTAGTAGAAAGAAACACTGACCTTCTGGAAACTTGCCGTCTTATAGTAGGCAATAAACAAGCCTGCACTGTATTCCATCTTGTCTTTCAAGGATGCTGCTGCAAGCCCAACCCTAAAAAATGGCCTAGGTAAAGATCTGCCAGAGCCTTGAAGTTTTGGCATGCACAGCGAGACATGTAAGAACATGACAAACTCGTAGATGAGTGTTTCCTGACAATATTAAATATAATGATTTTATATTCTGAATCTGGAAAGTCTAAAAACGATAGACCTTATTTTACACTCTATTCTTTCTGTTGGCCCTCTCACGTAGCATTTTCCTTCTTTTGTGAGTCTTTTAATTTTTGACGATAGGTTCTTTATTCTTGGAATGAAGGGAATTTTTTCCAGAGAGAATCTGTATTTTCTTCTAGGAACACAAACGACTGGAAGCCACTTTAAAGTAAGTTCTTAGTCTGATGTTTTTCAGACCGCTCACTGGGGACACAGGTGCCAGTCTATGGATGGACATCTTGTGGTAGTGAATTCTAAGGAGGAAATGACTACCCCCTCTCCGCCCCATTCAGCATCACATTTCAAGATACTTTCAAGTCAACTTTCCTGATACTATCATGGAAGTATGTTATATTATTCCCAAGACATATTATTACTAGTTTACTGTAATGCTAAGGGAATAACGTTTTGGTGGCCCAGTCTAATGCAGTGGAGATTCTCTCTGCTGAGCCAGCTTGAGGTTTTGTATATTTTCCCCATGTGCTTAAAGGTAACAAAACCTATGTTGGCTAGAGTTAACCATGAATGGTATTATAAATACAGCCCAAATTTAAGTAGCTTGACACAATAAAAGTTTATTTTCAGTTACCTAGTAGTCCAATTTAGATGTTTCTGGTGAGAGTACCACTTTTCTGTACACACACACATGAGTACCACTTTTCTGCGCGCACACACACACATACACAAGTCAGACTTGTGTGTCAGAAGAAGACATTCACTTAACTTTCTCTGAATGGAAGTGACGTGCATTATTAAACTGGCCTACATTCTACTACTGAGAACTGGTCCCATTGTCCCACACAGATGGGAGGATGTGGGGTGGGGAAATATACTCTTTGGCTGAGGAGCTTCTCACTGGTGATGATTCAATATTGTGGAAGGAGAAGTACAAATTGAATTTTGTTGGGCACTTAAACAAATGTCATGGAAACCAAAAGTTCAGAGTTACCTGGTTTGACCAATGACCTCTGAATGGAAGCCAACTTCAATACTTATCTTTATGGGTTCTGCCTTAATTTAGGTTTTGACTTTTAGGAGTTCTGGATTTTTTGCCAACCTATCAGTGTACTTAAAAAGGCATTTTAGTTCTGTTTTAGCAAGCATTTGTTAGTTGTTTTAGTCGGAAAGTCAATTGGGGTATTCAGTTTGCCAAACTGCTAGAAATGTGAGCCCTATAATCCCTAGCAAATTATTTTAAACTGTGGTCCTAAAACCTAAAAATCTACTTTTTAATATTTTGAAAATTGTTTCACTTGGTCAGAAAGCGTCATGTAGGTAATGTTGAATTTTTATTTTTGGTCATATTTAGTTAAGTAACTGCTTGTACATCAATATTCACAACTGACATCTTACAACCATTTAAAAGTTTTAGGTTGGCATAAACTTTAAGTCTATTTGAAATTAAAATTTTGTTTTCATTTTCAATGTAGGGATTAATTATAACTATTCTAAATATGCTCTTAAAATATAAACATTTAATTTCAAAATTATAAATCATACCTGTATGTCATAGAAAATAATGAAATCTTTATAGACGGGCCAAGTATGAAAAAATTAATGTCTTTATAGAATTTTAATACCTCTTATTTTTAAAAATGAGGAAGGGAGGAGTGGGAGGATTGAGTACATTTTGTGGTGATGAAAATGTTCTGTCTTTTGATCATCATGGTGGTGATGTGGGCACACATATTTATCAAAACTTAAAATTGGGCATGCTATATGTAAATAATACCTCAATAAGGTATTTTAAAAAAACAGGCAATGAGATGGGGGAACAGAGTTAACTAACAAATCAGTAATTGCAAAACAGTGTGCTGGGTGCTGTAATAACCGTGTCCAGACTGGGTGAGCATGCTCACCTTGCTGTGGGGGTCAGGGACAACACACTTCCCAGCCAGCTAATTCTTGAGTTCATTCTTGAGGGAAAAGTAAAAACTAGGCTGGCAAATGGAATTCTGGAAGGGAAATCAGAGCAAATATTTCTGAGAGAGGGAAAATTGTGTATAGGGAGTGTCAGAGAGAATATCCCGCAGTTTGGAGTGTCTGTAGCAGTAGAAGAATGGCAAGAGATGAAGCTGAGAGGGGAGTAAGTAATTAAGTGTTGTACGTGCCTTGCTTTGAAATTTAGGAATTATCTGTGGGCACTGGGGAATCAATGAGTAGTGATGTGTTAAGATTTGGTTTTTAGAAATGTATGTGAGACATGGGTGGGGTGGCCTAAAAAATGCTTCAAAACTGCTGTAGCCCATATTGGTCTCTCCTCTGCCCACACTGAGCCAGTCAGTGTTCAACTAGGGATTATTCTGAGTTGTTCTTCTGCTCATCCTAGTGGCTCTTGCTCTCCAACTAAACTGTCTGTTCATAAGTCCATGTCTAGTCGTCTTAATTCTACTTCACTTATAACTGCCAAAGCACTGGCACTACTGGATAGGTATTGAAATAAATACCTGATGATTGATTGATGAATATTTTCATGATTTAATAGTAATATGTTGTTTCTCTAAATTGTAACATCAACCAAAATGTCGTCATCTTTGAGTACAAAGGTGATTCACCGTTGAATAGTACTAAGTCATGGTCGTGTTTTTATTTTTTGGTATTGCTGATTGAATTTGCATTGAGTTGTTTACTACACACCGGATTGATCTGTGTTGAGTGTTTCACATTTGGATGAAGGCCACCAAGATATGCAGTGTTCTCTGTGTCCGTGGAACAGAGATGTTCTCTGTGAAATTAAAGCAGTGAGTGCCTATCTGGAGACTGGACATAAAACCTCTTCCTCCTTATCCAGCTCAGGAATGGGGCCCCAGAGTGTAACATCACATTCTTGGAGGAGGAAATGGCAATGTGTTCATCATGCATGCTTTGGAAATTAAATCATACTTAGCTGACAGGAAGAGACAGAATTTTTTAAAAAACTAGATGACAATTTGGACAAGTAGTGTGAATGCATTGTATTAATCTCTGAGGAGCCAGCTCTTTGCTGAACCATGGTCTGATGTCAGAGCCACAGTCTTTCTTCATGATTTCAAATGAAGTTCTTTTTCTCTCCACTACAAATTTTCATAGGAGGCAAAGAGATATAAATTTACTTCCTAGGAAGTTATTACTATGTAAAAATACTTTTCAGTATGAACAACTGAGATGAGTAAAATAGACCTGGCTTGGACAGTGGGAGATGGAACACTGAGACTGGGGTCTGTAAGGGAGGGAAGGTTCATTCACTGAGCACCTACTCTGTGTCACGAATTGTACTTGACGTTTTCATATTCATCAGTATATTTAATTATCACAGCCATAGGTACCTTTTCATTTTATTTGTAATAATTTTGAAGTTAAGGCACAGGCCCAAAGATACCTGGCTGGTAAGTGGCGAAGCAAGATTCAAATTCAAGTTTCTCTCTCTTCACTTCTACACTCTGTCTCTTCATGAAGTGACCCACCAAAATTGTTAAATCAATAGGATTCGACCTCTGGTTTCCCAGCCCAGAACTTAATCATACCTGACCAGAGCATCATCCTCCGCTCAGAACTGGCACTAGTCTTGCTCTCAGAGTTTGACTCTGCAGGCCCTGATGCGAGCAAACAAACGGCCTTGTAACCCTCGTCCACTCCTCAGAGCGTTGGCTCAGTTTGTGTGCTGGGCTTCCAGCTCAGTTCTCCCATATAGTAACTGCCTTAGCCAGCTGGGCTGCTGTAACAAAATACCGTAAACTGAGGGGATTATAAACAACAGAAATTTATTTCTCACAGTCTGAGAGTCTGAGATGTGGGTGCCATGGTTTGGTTCTGTTGAGCGTCCTTTTCCTGGCTGCAGACAGCTGACATCGCTGTATTCCTCATATAGCAGAATAAGGCAGAGAGGTCTCTGGAGTCCCTTTTATAAAGGCATTCAACCATTCATAAGAGCTCCACCCTCATGACCCAATTACTTCCCCCCAAGCTCTGCCTCCTAGTATGAAGTACCATCACATTGAGGGATTAGGATTTCAGCATGTGAATTTTGAGAGACACAAGCATTCAGTTCATAGCAGGATTCCGGTTTCTTCTTGGAGACTGTACCTATGATAATTAAATGTGCCCTTGACTCCATCTTGTTTAAATAGAATCATGGAACTTTGCTAGGCTCTTTGTAGTTCTGTCTTCTGCAAAACTGAGCTCTGTTCCACATAACCCAAGCTATCGATTGGGGTCCAACTGTCAGTAGCCTTACTGTTTGGAGCCTGGGTATTTTTACCCGTTCTCTGAACTCTTACTGCTACCTTGGACGTGAAAGCTTGCCAGAATCACAGCAGAGTCTTCCTCTGCCCTTGCCTTATAGCTTTGTATTCTTTTATGAGATGGTCCCAGTCACATGCAGCCCTAAGCGACACAGGAGAGACTCAGGAACAGAGCAAAGTTTTTCAGCCTTCCAGGCCTAGAGATAGGAAGCTGCCACAACATGCACGGCTGTGTGGGAAAGACACATGGCCATCATGAGGCAGAGGACAGGAATGAGGGGGAAGGCTTAGGGTTTTGAAGGAAAGGCAAGCCAGGGCAAGGCCAACAGTCAGAATTGGCTAGTTTAAACTATTTCAACTGGCTTTGAGCTATAGGAGTGGTCTCTAGTAGCTTGGTATCTGGCCTTGGGAAGATCAAGGCAGACAAAAACTGTACACAGCAGATAGAGAATCGGTAAATTTGCATATCAAAGATGTGTTCCCTGTCCTTTAAGAATTGGGGAGAGGCAGTGTCCCTTAGCCAGGAAGGGTTTTTTAAAAATATTAAATAATCATAGTATGCAGAAAATTTAACAAATATTTCCAATATAGCTTTTGAGACAGCCTGCACCACCATGGGACATGCACCTGTCGTCAGGAAAGTGTCTCCAGCTCCAATTTGTCCCCTTTATGTCTGTCCCTTGTTGTCAGAGTCCCAAGTTCTCCTGTGGTTAAGACCACTTGAGTTATGGTATGATGCTTTCAATAAGTTTTATGGTCTAAACTAAAGGGGCATACTCAGGATACCAAAGCTTTCATTATGGTTAAATTTCAACATTGGCATAGGAGGTGCTCAGTTATCACCTCTTTAAGGAAGACGTCCTTGACCCTCTGGTCAGGGTTAGTGATCTGACCAGAGGGTCAAGGATGTGTGGCTCTGTAACATCTCTGCCATCTATCTGGTGAGAGTCATCACATAAACGGGACAGACATATCTCAGAGATATTGCAGATTTGGTTCCCAGACCACCACAATAGAGTAAATATTGTAATAAAAGAGTGAGTTACACAGTTTGAAGAATTAGAATTAGAGCTGGAAGATGTGACTAAATTGCTGGAATCTCATGATACAACTTAAATGCATGAGGCGTTACTTTTTATGGATCAGCAAAGACAGTGAAAGTTTTATTGATATTATAATAAAAAGTGAGTTACACTATTTGGGGGGGTTTCCCTGATACATAAAAAATTATACTTACAGTATACTGTAGTTTATTAAGTGTACGATGGCATTATGTCTAAAAAACATGTACGAGCCTTAGTTTGAAATACTTTATTACTAAAAAATGCTAATCATCATCTGAGTTCAGTGAGTCATAATCTTTTCACTGATGGAGGGTCTTGCTTCGATGTTGAAGGCTGGTGACTGATCAGGGTGGTGGTTGCTGAAGGTTGGAGTGACATTTTTAAAATATGACAACAATGAAGTTTGTCACACCGTTCGACACCTTCTTTCATGAAATATTTCTCTGTAGCTTGCCATGCTGTTTCATAGCATTTTATCCACAATAGAACTCTTTTGAAAATTGGAGTCAATTCTCTTAAGCTCTGCTGTGGCTTTATCAACGGAGCTTATGTAATACTAAATCTTTTGTTGTCATTTCAACAATGTTTACAGTCTCTTGACAAGAGTAGATTCCATGTCAAGAAACTTCCACTCTTTTTGTTGATCCAAAAAAGCAACTCTTCATCTGCTTAAGTTTTATCATGAGTTTGCAGCAATTTCATCTTCCTACTTCTAACTCTCTTGCTATTTCCACTGCAATCTGCAGTTACTTCTCTACGCAAATGTCAACCATTCTAATTGGAATACAAGTCTTCCAAACCTCTGTCAATTTTGATATTTTTACCTCCTCCTATGAAGCATGAATGTTGTTAATGGCACCTAAAACGGTAAATCCTTTCCAGAGGTTTTTAATGTACTTTGCCCAAGATCCCACAGAGAGGTCACCTACATATGGCAGCTATAGCCTTACGACAATTGCTTCTTAATAAGATTTGAAAGTCAAAATCACTCCTTGATCCATGGGCCGCAGAATGGGTATTGTATTAGGAGGCATGAAAATAACATTCATCTTTTTGTGTATCTCTGTGAAAGTTCTCGGTGACCAGCTGTATTGTCAATGATTAGTAATATTTTAAAAAAGAATCCTTTTTTCCCCAAGTAGTAGGTCTCAACAACAGGTCTAAAATATTCAGCACACTATGCTGTAAACAGATGTGCTGTCATCCAGGCTTTCCCTTCCATTTCTAGAGCAGAGGTAGGAGTAGATTTGGCATAATCCTGAAGGGGTCTAGAATTTTCAGAATGTTGAATGAGCATTGGCTTCAACGTAAAGTCATTGGCTGCATTAGCTCCTAAAAAGAGAGTCAGCCCTTTGAATTCAGGCATTGATTTCTTTTCTCCAGCTATGAAAGTCCTGGAATCTGGTATCTTCCTTTTTTTTTTGAGACAGTCTCCCTTTATCTCCCTTGGTAGAGTGCTGTGGTATCACAGCTCACAACAAACTCCAGCGCTTGGGCTTAGGCAATTCTCTTGCCTCAGCCTCCTGAGTAGCTGGGACCACAGGCACCCACCACAACGCCTGGCTATTTTTTTGTTGTTGTTGCAGTTTGACCAGGGCCGGGTTTGAACCCACTGCCCTCGGTTTATGAGGCCGGCGTCCTACTTACTGAGCCATAGGCACCACCCTGGTATCATCTTCAGATGAAATATAAAACTATTTCATCTACATCGAAAATATGTTGTTTATCACAGACACCCTCATCAATTATCTTAGCTACATTTTCTGGATAACTTGCTGCAGCTTCTATATCAGGATTTGCTGCTTTACTTTGTGCTTTGGGGTTATGGGGCTAGTTTCTTAAGCCTCATGAATCAACCTCCACCAGCTTTAAGCTTATCTTCTATAGCTTCCTCACCTCCCTCAGCTTTCACAGAATTAAAGAAGGTTAGGGCCTTGCTCCACATTAGGCTTTGGCTTAAAGGAGTAGATGTCATGGCTGGTTTGATCTATCCAGACCACTCAGACTTCCTCTACATTGGCAATAAGGCTGCTTTGCTTTCTTATATTCAGGTGTCCACTGACGCAGCACTTTTAACCGCCTGTCACGTTCATCTTTATATGCTCAATATTCTTGACAGTGTCTGGCACATAGTAGGTACCTAACAAATACTGAGTAGAGAAAACATATTAGAGAGTCTAAGAGCTTAGAGTGTGGAGCGCTGGCTCTGATCTCAGCAGATTCCTCAGTCTGTACTTCAGTTTCCTCATCTATAAAATGGCTGTACTCATGAGGTTGTTAGAAGACTTAGTTGAGTTACCATATGTAAATTTCTTAGGACAGAGCTCTGCACATCCTAAGCAATAGATGGAGACTTTTGTTCTTATTGAGTAGGGGGAAAGATACAAAATGTTATGCCACATTAGCCTACCCATCGCACAGCAGTTGGTTTTGACTTGTCTGAATTCAAGATTTCCCCCACCATCTGGAAAGCTCCACAATCCAGGATTCTTTCTATGTTTTCTTTTTTTTTTTCTTAGAGACAGAGTCTCATTTTGTCACCCTTGGTAGAGTGCTGTGGCATCATAGCTCACAGCAACCTCCAGCTCCTGGGCTTAGGCGATTCTCTTGCCTCAGCCTCCTGAGTAAGCTGGGACTACAGGCACCCACCACAATGCCCGGCTATTTTTTGTTGCAATTTGGCCGGGGCCAGGTTCGAACCTGCCACGCTTGGTATATGGGGCTGGCGCCCTACTCACTGAGCCACAGGCATCGCCAAGTATATATCTTTCTATGTTTTCAAATGCCTACAGAAATAGAATTGCCTTATGCAGGTGCCTGAATCCAATGAGACTGCCCTGCTAAGATTCATACAGGATGGTCTTTCAGGAAGGTGGACAGCTGGGCCCCAACTAAATAGCATTGTGTTGAGATTTACAGATAATTCTGGCAGTACGCGAGATGGGGTGTTAGAGGCACTCAGCTCCACTCCCTCTGCCACCTGTGTATGAGGTGGTGTGATACTCCAGTTAGCAGTGTGTTCCTCAGGGGAGGTGTTCTTGAACTTGAGTGGACAGGCTGTATTACAAGCCTTGTCTTATCCTGGCTGCCAGTTAGGTGGCTCAGGTGACAGTTATTTGAATGGAAAAAGGAAAACAAACCTCTCCAAGAAAATAAAATAAGATAGGACTGATTTGAAGAGAGCTTTCAACTGTAAAAATCTCACAGACATTTGCAGCCAGGGCAGCCTGGTCTGTTTGGCTCCAGTCTGAGAATGAACCCTGCGTTCACCATACCAGATATGAATACGTGTATGTCTTTACATTTTAGGGTAAAGAGCAAAGGAAACCAACTTAAATTCAGTAAACAAATAAACAAAAAAAATGACCAGTTTCTTGAGGGCCTGGGAAGTATTCCTTCCCGAGTCTTGAGTCTCCAAGAAAAGGTTTGCAAAGCAGTACTGTCCCAGTTCATTATTTTCCAAAATATGTTCACCTTAAACCTTAGGGCAGTGGTTCTCAACTTTCCGAATGCAGTGGCCCTTTAATACAGTTTTTGTGGGTCACGACCCACAGGTTGAGAACCACTGCCTTAGGGTCTCCCTTTATTCCCTTGAAAACTCCGTTATGTCAGAAGCTCAACATCAAGCAATAGGAGGCAGGGGATGGGGAAAGAAGAGCTTACACCAGGTGTTCTCAAACTATGGCCCGCGGGCCACTTGCAGCCCGCCTAGGACATTTATCCAGCCCGCCGGGTGTTTTTGCCAGCGCTGCCTGCTTAGCAGCCCACTTGTCCCGGGGCCCGCAGTTCGGCCCTCCAACAGTCTAAGGGACAGTGAACTGGACCCCTATTTAAAAAGTCTGAGGACCCCTGGCTTACACACTGACATGTTTTTCATGGGAAAGGCACAATCATCTGTCCTTTCCTTTGAGAGGTCAAAAATGAGGACAAACTTTAAATTTGTCCTTGGTTTATAAATGTAGGGTATGTGGGAAGTTTGTGCTCCTTTCCACAGTAGTTAGGTAGCTAGATCAAAGGCCCATCCTTTCTCAGGTGCCCAGATGAGGCAATAACTAAACATCCCTCCACTAGAACTCTTACCCGTGAGCTGGCATCAGAGAAATTCACCTGCTTTAATTGATGAGAACCCCTGATCTAGGAATCTCAGGAAACTTTGTAGATGAAGAAATTTTTAGACCAGCAGAGAGTTGGGTGATGGGGGATGTCCTTTGTAGGAAAGAGTTAACCTTCTTTAAATATGCAGTCTGATATTGACAGCCCCAGTGCCTTTGCATGTGATGCTGTTCTCTCTGTTAAAACACCAAGCTAACTCTTACTCCACCTAGAGAGTCTGGGAATGTTCCCTGATCTCTACAGACCATGTTGTCTGCCCTTCATCACTTACATTTTTCCTCTCTCCCTTCCTTGACTTCCTTCCTTTCTTTCCCCCTCTGTGCTTCCTTTATGTACATTCATCATATTATATGGCAGTTACTTATTTTATACTCCTCTCCAGTAGATGAGGAGCTCCTAATGCAAGGAACCGTGCCTGTCTTATTCAAGTTTATATCGCTGCAATGTTGAAATGTTTGTTGAATAAATGAATGAATGAATGAATGAACAAAGGAGTGAACAGATAAACAACTGTCTTGGCTTGTCCATGCTTCACCCTGAGAAGAGGACCTAAGTGCCATGATTTCTGGCGATTAGTGGCATTTTCTCTGACAGCCTAAAAGAGCAGACTCAAGGCTCAGAATTGTGTGTATTTTATTCTATGGCTTGTACTTGCCAATACCGAGAATCATTACAGTTTTACTGGGTTTCTGAGAATCAACAACATATGTGTATAGTAAAAACAAGTGACACCAAAAACGAATAGCCTGATGAAAAGAGTCCTTAGTAAGAGAGAATCCTCCCACTCTTGTTTACGCAGAGGTTGGGTCACCCTTATAAACTAACTCATCGTTGCCGCACCAACATTCACTTTAAGTAGGATGAATGCAATGCAATCTGAATTGTTTTAAGCAAAAATGTTAATCAAGGGAGCTAAAACCGGCCAACAAAGAGACCCGAAACATTGTGTTGGAAGAACCATGCTATGTCAAAGTGGTAGGAGGTTATTTTTAAGGAATAATTGAAGGTGATGGACAAAAAAGCCAGGTTTCCAAAGGGCAGTCCAGGAGTATTATAATTTAAGAGAAATTAAAACTGTCAACAAGACTGTCTCAAAGAAAGTGATTGCCAAATGGTGAGGACTTACGGGAACAAGTGTAGTAAGCTCCTTGATGAAAAGTACACATGCAAGGACAGGGAATCCCTTTGGGGCAGGGAACAGGATGGCAGGGAGGCAAAGACCAGAGGAAGAAGATACAGAAACTTGATCGTACTAGATTTGTACTACAGAGCCAAGCGGGTGCTAACCATTAGGCAGCCACAAGGCTTTGAACCGGGAAGACATATGGAGAAATAGGCATGGTTTCACATTTTTTTTGGTTTTTATTTTATTGTGAAAATAAAAATATGGGCACTTCAGAAATCATACAGGACAGCTGCCTTTTAGACATCTAGTTTCCCTGTGAAGTCCTTCCACACCACAACCACAACATCGTGGTCATGGTAGGACCAGGAAAGACCTCCAGGGCCCGTACAGTGGATGCAGGTTGTCATTTGTCATCCTTAACTAGTGGGAGTCTATTCAGGCTTCCAACGCTACTTTCTAAATCCGCCTTGAGGGTTGCATGTTTCTTTGGCAGTTGAGAAACTTCCATGACATACATCCCCACTTAATTTCTTATTCTTCAGCTCAATTAGCTAGAATGTTTGTGATTACAGTGCCCTGGTTAACGTAATTTTCTGCACATTTATGAGCTAGCAATACACAACCCACAGCAGGCACTTAATTGATGTTTGTTAAATGAACGGATGAATAACATATGTGAAAGCACATTCTCTGGCTCAAAAACTTTGAGGTTCCTTCCAAGCATGGATAGAATTTGATGATATGGGCGATAAAGAGGGAAGCTCCATGGATTTTGGTTTTAAACAGAATTTCGTTTGAACATGGCTCTGACATTTAGTGGCTGTATTATTTGGGCAGGAGCTAATCCTCTAAGTGTCAGTTTTTTCATCTATATAATGTATATAATACTCTTCAGGGAATATTGAATATGTAATCTATACAAACCATCTAGCACAGTGACTGGCATACAGCAAGGGCATAATGATAGATTTTCCGTTTTTCTCCACTCTTAGTTGACTCAGGATTGGCCACAAAACTAGTTGGGTTTTGGCTCTTTGAAAATAGTCTTAGATAGACTGGAAGTAATATGAAAAATTGTTAACTTTGTCAATTTCAGGTGGAGGTAATATTAACATGATTATATGTAGTACATATTGGTGCTTTTCTATGCTTTTTGCAATTCTAAAAATTAAACACAAAACAAACAGCTTAAATAAAACAATATGTTGATTAATAGCAAAAACATCTAAAATATGTTTCTGCCTTAGTAAATACAGTGAATTGAGTACTCTAGTCACTCGAGTTACATCAGGTTATGTCTGTTGAGTAACTTCTGTGAATAGGACCGATCATGGAGTTTATAGTGCAGGGAGGAATACAGATTTTTAAAAAAACATCGTGCATGTGTACAGGGCAATTAAAAAGAAATTCACAAATGCAAACATTGTAACCTAATTGTTTGTACCCTCCTATTAATCTGAAATTAAAAATATAAGAAAAGGCTTGGTGCCTGTGGCTCAAGTGGCTAAGGCGCCAGCCACAGACACCTAAGATGGTGGGTTCGAATCCAGCCCAGGCCTGCCAAACAACAATGATGGCTGCAACCAAAAAAAAGCCAGGCATTGTGGCAGACATCTGTGGTCCCAGCTACATAGGAGGTGGAGGCAGGAGACTCTCTTGAGCCCAGGAGTTGGAGGTTGCTGTGAGTTGTGATGCCATGGCACTCTACCCAGGGGGAAAGCTTGAGGCTCTGTCTCAAAAAAAAAGAAAGAAAGAAAGAAAAGAAAAGAAAAATATAATAAAAATAAATAAAAGGAAATACAAGGCTGTAGCACAGCACATATGAGACATTTTACCTGAATTTGGGTAGATTAGGAAAATGTCAGAGTAATTAATGATGGGCAGGAGTAAGTGATGTATAAACTGGTACACGGTGAATGAGTAGAAGTGAACTTCACCTAGAGATGGAGGTGGGGAGCATCCCCCATGGAGCGGAAAGCAAGGTGGAGAGGATAGCGGGGAGGGAGAGTGAAGAGCCGTTCATTACAGTTGGAAGATAGGGTTCAAGGCAGGAGGTATGGGGGAAAGTCAAGGCTTGAAAGGAGGGCAAGAGTCAGGTCACGAAGGGCCATGCAAGCTCTGTGCGCCTGGGGAAAGCTCATCCACCAAAAGTTCAAGCGCCCTGTGCACCAGTGTTGGTGAGATCTCTATTTTTGTACTAATGTTGTTGGTGTGGAGGAACCAATTATTCAGTGCTTGAAGCTGGATCGAATGCTGTGTTTCGGGGGAGCCTGATACCATGTTGTTGCTAGAATATTTTTAGTGGACAGAAACTTACTTTAACCACTTCAAGTGAATTAAATGAATATGGAAGTTTAGTCTCCTACACATTTCAACCTAAGAACTTCCGTTGATCAAAGCTGTTCTGAGCTGGGATGGCGCCTGTGGCTCAGTGAGTAGGGTGCAGGCCCCATATACCGAGGGTGGTGGGTTCAAACCTGGCCCTGGCCAAACTGCAACAAAAAAACAGCTGGGCGTTGTGGCGGGCGCCTGTAGTTCCAGCTACTCAGGGGGCTGAGGCAGGAGAATCACCTAAGCCCAGGAGTTGAAGGTTGCTGTGAGCTGTGACAGCACAGCTCTCTATTGAGGGCAATAAAGGGAGACTCTGTCTCTAAAAAAAAAAAAGCTGTCCTGAGCCAAAGTGTACCAGTTCTTCCTGCCATCAATAGGAAAATACTAGCTGTGTATTGTGTAATGTCTTTATGAACTTACAGAGAAACAAACTGAAGATCCCCGTAACTTGTAAGTAGATGAGTTTTGGAATAGAAAGTTCACTTTATATTTTTCTTACACTGTTGATAGCCTCATGTTTCTGTTCCTGATCTTGAGGTTAGCCAGAGTGTCTGAAACTAATAAATAATTTTACGGTCTGGAAGATTTTTCTTTTTAGCAAAAGAAATGGCATTTGTCCATTATCCTATGGAGCCGGGACAAGTTGAGTTTGGATTAGAGAATCTGAAGCACAGTCACACTGAGGTGGAGATGAAGATGATTACATTCTAATGACAATTGTTCACAATATTTGATCATGTTCAAACACGGGACCATTAAACATGATTTCATAATGGAAAAGAAACCGGCCAGACACTTCAGTATACATAAGCCATCTGGTGACCTTGCCCGGGACTCCTCAGGGAGGGAGTTCATAAGAAAACTGATGATCCGAGATCATGATTTGCCCAAAGTTGCAGAATAATGTCATTACACTCTGATTCCCAACTGTTGTTCCAGGCAGTTGGTTTTTATAATTGTATAAAATTCCCAAAGACTCTAACCTTTGCAAACTCTAGTTATGTGGTAAAGTTCTTGGCCATTCTCTTCTAATTTGGGGGTACACTTTATTATTGACATTTGAGGGGGATGCTTGAAGGAACAGATCGTCTTTACATATTTTGTTTTACGCGTTCAAGAGCATTTTTAAGCTACAGCTCCGGCTAGCATTTTCTCCCCCCACCTCCGTCTCTCGGTGCAGTTGTATTTTTCTTCCCTTCCTTAATGTGATCAGTAGTTCAAAGCAGGATCTATTTATTTTTGGCTCAATTTCCACCCCACTGGTTGTAACTTTCGGATGGATATGTGGAATTTTGTTCTCCGAGGAAGATCTAAGGAGACCCTGTTTTGTATGAGTTAGCCACCATAAGGCACAGCTGGGGCAAATCAGCGTGATGCGGCAATAGCTGAGGGTTATTGGCAGAGCTCGTGTTTAGAATTGTACAGTAAAGAGGAAGAGGGGCTCTGTACTGCAGGAAAGAAGGAAAAAGCTCGGGAGGGAGAAGAGGGGTTATCAAAGAGAAACAGAAAGGAGAAACATGAGAAGGGATTTTCCTAGTGACCTCAGAAATGAGAAATAAGGGGGAAACTTTATCCTATGTAAAGTATTATTAAGTAAGGTGGTGGTTATATATAATCCATCATGGTTTGAAGGATTCAGGGGCACCTCATTTTATATGATATGTTCCTATCCTTATGGAGATAAACAGAACTACCGTGGGACAGTTTGGTAGCCCACGGGGAACTTCTTATGAAGTTGGGAAGAATGGAAAATCTAGGATGATAAAAGGGTCTAAATTCCATATCCCAGGTTCTCTGTCCTCAGCCTGATTTGATGTGTGCCATCCACGGTTTACTCACATGTTCCAGGTTTTAGATCAAGACACGCATGGTTGGCATCAATCTCTCTGAGGAGAGAGACATACTGTCTTAGGTCATTACCAAAATAGGATCAACCTTCAGGGATTTATCCTTATCTTTCCTGAGGCCTGGATTTAGTGCTCCTTTGAAGAGAAATGAGCAGTGATGGGCAGAACAATTTCTGAAGGAGATAGAACTGGACACCTGACCCTGTTGGCTCTAGCTCCTCCCTTAGATCCTTTTCTCGGTGTTTCAGGAGACACCCATTACAGGTGGTGGGGAAGGACAGAGAAGGCAAGACTTCCTTCTCCCTCAGAGAACAGACTCCTTTCAGTAAGGAAACAGGATAGCTGCCCATTTCTAGGAGCAAGGATTAAAAATAGTGATACTTAAATAAAAATATCTAATAAATAGCCAATGCATATTTGTAGCATTGCAAATCTTTCTTTTATTTTCTTGAGATCAAAGCACTTACAGTGGCAGACGTCCTCAGATTTCAAGGTGAGTACATGGGAGGGACCTCAGTGCTAATTCTAGGACGGTCTGTGGGGTAGCCTCCAATAATTCTGGGTCAAGGTAAATGTATAAGATAGCCCCCAAGGTTAATTTTATGGCTTTATATGTGCTTTAGATAGTGGTCATGTGGCATTCCAGATATCAAGAATGTTCATGGTGGAAACTTTAAAAACAAGAAGATAGGGCGGTGCCTGTGGCTCAAGGAGTAGGGCCCCAGCCCCATATACTGGAGGTGGTGGGTTCAAACCCAGCCCCAACCAAAAACTGCAAAAAAAAAAAAACCCCAAAACAAGAAGATAGGTAGAAGTGTGAGGAAAGACAGTTTGGAAATTTGCATCTTGTTATGAATGATAGGAAAGCACCAGTGTTGTTCTGTGACCTAAGGAAAGGAAGAATATGTTTTATGCTTAGTGAGTAGGTGAAGAGCATATTTATGAAAGAAGAGCTGGGTCAATTTGAAGAACTATCATTTACAAAAGAGAAAATTAGTACCTAAATTAACATGAAAAAAATGCTCAGATCAAATAGTGACTAAAATATCTATTCAGTTAAGTTTTATATGAAATATTTACTGAAATAAAAAGGGTATAGAATTTGATAGAGCTCATCTTGATTCCAGTTTACTTCCTGGGGGAATGCCTATAAACAAAACATTCTTCTTAACGGGCTAGATGAAATCATTTTCTTTAAAGAATTATTTTAGTGGAAAAATGGGTTCACTGTATGATAGCCTTCTTTTTAAGAAGAAATGGTTTATCTCTGAATACATAAACTGTCTGGTACCCAATTTAGCAGTTGTATAGATTTTTGAGATTTGTTAATGCCATTATTCCTGATCTCTTTGGAACAGATACCAAATGATGTAATTTTAACGTTTCTAATTTGCTTTTTGTCATTTTGTCAGGAGTATGATAAACTCGAACTATTACATCTTTTTTTACTTTGGACCAGTATCCTTTGTCCATCAAGGACATCCCTTTTTGGAACAGCTGTTTGGGTTGAGGGATACAAGATGTGGCCATGAAACAGATCAAAGCTAATTGGCCGTCAGGGTAAACAACTCATGACCTTGACCTCATTACTCCCCCCCTGCTGCAACTAGCTAAAGTAACCCGCCCTGGGGTGGGGGGAAGAAGGTCATTTCCCTGAAGAAGTTCTAGCATTTAGAAATTATCCAACAAAGCTTCTAATTTCACTAATCTACCCTTTTATGCCCTGATGATGAATGCTTGGATGGTGAGTGAGAGGGGCAGAGTCTGCTGATTCTGTGGGCTTCATCAACAGGAAGAAAAACGTGGTAAAGTCATGTTTATTTTATAGGATGTATATCCAGGCCGCTGCCATTCCTATTTCACTAGATAAACATTGATAACCTTGCCCCATCACAAAAGCCATGGCGATAGGTTTTGGCCCATGGAAAGCCTCCACATGTATCACAAACAAAAGTTGTGTGACACGTGACACTTCCAGCACAGGGGACTTTTTTGAGTCTCGGTCTTGCCTTACTTCCTCATACTGTCTGGATAAATAATCAAATATACCGCACCAACCCTGATCATGAAATAGATTAATGAATGTAGTTCAATACTGCACATAAGAGCAAAAAGGTTTTTTTTTTTTTTTTTTTTTTTTTCTCTCCCAGGCCCAAGAAAACAAAGGAGTCAAGCTGTTCATTGAAAACACAGCCACCAGCAGCTCTTAAAAGTCTGTTCTCTGCTGCTGGTTTATATTCCTCACACTGCAAGGCCTACTGCTAAGTAGGTTTATCAGCATTCCCTCCAAGCACCTCTCTTCTAGCCGTCCCACTGGCCAGTGGGAAGGGGAAGGGATAAGGGTGCTCCTTCTGGCTCTTTCTGGACAGCTGAGACAACATTTTGGTCCTTCATATTTTCAGGCAAGGACTAGTTCCTCTTATCAAAATCTCTTTTCCAAAGTAAAATAAGTAGAAAAAAATGAAATTCGATTAAAAAACCCAGATGAGGCAACTATTACTCTTCTCCTTTCCACTTCCTCCTCCACCCTAGCACATGCTACGCATTTTCTGCAGGGACCAACTTCTTCTTCTATGTAGACTGGAATACTTCCTCTTCAGCTTATCGAGCTAAGAGTCTTATAGATTCTCTGCTAACAATCTCTTTTTTCTTCCCTCTTTAGCCACACCCCCGATTGCTACTGAAGACACTTAGAAACTCATTAAAATAAAAAAGAGATACTTATTAGAACTTTCAATACTGTGGAGTGTTATAGAAAAGAAACTGAAACTGGGCCCTGATCTCTTTCCCAAATGTTGCCCTGCTTTGTCAAGCCATTTCTCCACCCCATTTCAAAGCCATTTACTGAAAGTTAACCACTCCTAACTATTTCTTGAGATTCATTCCAGGAGGAAAAGTCGAGCATGTGCCTGAATGTATATAAATATGTAGCTATCTTCACATAGATGTCTATATTTTTAACCCGTAAGGGATCATACTATACATACTGTTCTGTACTATCCCCCTAAATGATGTGTCTTAGAAATCTTTTATATTGGGCAGTGCCTGTAGCTCAGTGGGTGGGGTGCCGGCCACATATACAGAGGCTAGCGGGTTCGAATATACAGGTCTGCTAAAAACAACGACAACTGCAACAATAACAACAAAAAAAAATAGTTGGGCATTGGGGCGGGCGCCTGTAATCACAGCTACTTGGGAAGCTGAGGCATGAGAATTGCTTAAGCCCAGGAGTTGGAGGTTGCTGTGAGCTGTAATGCCACAGCACTCTACCCAGGGCGACAGCTTGAGACTCTGTCTCAAAAAAAAAAAAAAAGAAAGAAATCTTTCATATTGGCATGCCCATATCTAGTTCATTCTTTTTTTTTTTTTTTTTTTTTTTTGAAAGAGTCTCACTTTTTCACCCTTGGTAGTGCTATGGCATCACAGCTCACAGCAACCTCAAACTTGTGGGCTTAAGCAATTTTTTATTGCCTCAGCCTCCCAAGTAGCTGGACTATAGGCACTTGCCACAATGCCTGTGTATTTTTAGAGATGGGGTCTTGCTCTTGCTCAGGCTAATCTCAAACCCATGAGCTCAGGCAATTTGTCCACCTTGGCCTCCCAGAGTACTAGGATTATAGGCATGAGCCATGATGCCCCATCTCATTCTTTTAGTCACTGCATAAGTAATCCATTATATGGATGTGCCATTTTATTTAACAAGTCTCTGTCCTTATACTAAAGGATATGTTGATGTATTTTTAAAACCAGAACAAATGATGCTTCATGACCATACTTATATACACATCTTGTTGAAATATTCCTGTATATCCATAGGGTAAATTCCTAGCAGTGATATTACTCCTTCACTGGGAATAAGTGTTTTTAATATTAATAGAAATTGCCAAATTGTTCTTTAAAAAAGTTATGCCAGCTCAGCGCCTGTGGCTCAATCGGCTAAGGCGCCAGCCATGTACACCTAAGGTGGTGGGTTCGAATCCCCAGCCTGGGCCTGCCAAACAACAATGATGGCTGCAACCAAAAAATGGCCAGGCGTTGTGGCAGGCGCCTGTGGTCCCAGCTACTTGGGAGGCTGAGATAGGAGACTCGCTTGAGCCCAGGAGTTGGAAGTTGCTATGAGCTGTGATGCCATGGCACTCTACCCAGGGGGGATAGCTTGAGGCTCCGTCTCAAAAAAAAAAAAAAAAAGGTTATGCCTGGGAGGCATCTCTGGCTCAGTGGGTAAGGTGCTGGACCCATATACCAAGGGTGGTGGGTTCAAACCCAGCCCTGACTGGGTTCCTAAATACCTGCCACAAGGACACCAAGGGTCTAATTCCAGAAAAAGCAGTCCAGGAGACAGGAGTTCGTCTCTCCATCTCCACTCGGACACATGAGATTGTGAGAGGTTATCTCCAGTTCTGTTGCCTTTACACAGCCCCATCAAGTTTGTGAGGCAAGGGAGACTCTTCTTTGATGCTTCTCAAGGAAACTCAGCACTCATAGCCTCATCAGGGAAATGGAGCTCGTCACCCAGACAGGGCAGCTAGGAGGAATGACTAACCTCTTGAAAGCACTTTGAAGCAGGTTTAATCATAGTTAAGTGCTTCTTTATAAAACCTGATTTTTGATGTCTGGCTGGCATTATAGGACTCAAAACCATTAGGACTTCAGACCACAGGGCTTAGGATTTGGCAACCTATATTTTTACAATAGAACAAGCATAGTTTACATAGTGACACATGAGAGTCAGTCAGATGTCTAAAATTATGGAATAATGCAGGCAGAATAGATATTGTGGTGAGTGGATTATAATTATTTTGTTTTTGGTGATAATGTGCTCCAGCTACCATATAGGGATTTGCTGAGATTTCTGTCATATATTCTAAAGTATCTGGGACTCCTAAGAGGTAAGCTGGGAATGAGTGCAGAACAGTGATGTACCATCTGCTTAAGTCTCCCTGGTGCCATGGTGGCATGAACTTTGGCAAAAAAAAAAAAGGGCAATAAGATCTCCATGTCCAGATCTCATGACTCTATAGGGAACAACAGGTCATATATTATATCAGATTCAAGAATTAACTTTTCCCACCTTGATCATAAACAGAAATATCCACTTATCAGTGTGGTTCTCCTACTCGTACCTTTCCCACTGTCATTAAGTCTCTACTAAAAGATAGCCAGGGGAGGGTAGAACTGTGTTTCTGGGGTCCTTGAGTTTGCTTCTATCATTGGGGAAGGCTGCATGTATTTGTGGACTCAGTAGGTGCTGAAAGGAAGAGATTTCACCTGGGTTACTGAACTTATTTCAGCTCTGTTTGGGGAAACTATCAAACCTTAGGGTAGAGCCTGGGGGGTTCCAGATGCATTCAGTGAGGGAGGGAGGGAGGAGTTAATTCTAAATAGAAAGGCAAAAGTGAAGGAAATAAGGAACATATATACAGAATAATACTATTACCTGAGGGACTCTCAGTGAAATTCCTTAGAGTCCACAGGGACAAGGCTCTTATCCCCCATCCTTCAGAAATGATGTCATTAAGGATGCTAAATGGGCACTTGACAGTGTGAGCTTGTTCAGTTACAAATCTTAAAATTTTTAGATTTACTTCTGAATTTATTCACTGACCCATTGGTCGTTCAGGAGCATGTTGTTTAATTTCCATGTTTTTGTACAGTTTCCAAGATTCTTCTCATTATTTATTTCTAGTTTTATTCCATTGTGGTCAGAAAAGATACTTGATATGACTTCTACTTTTTTGAATTTGTTCAGACTTTTCTGTGGGCTACAAGATGGTCTGTTCTGGAGACTGTTACATGTCCTTATGAAAAGAACATATGTGTGGTTTACTATGAAAGTTTTGAGACAGACTGTATTATGATTCATTATTTCACTTCCAAGAAACACAGTTGACAGTGTCCTTTCTGATTTCTCTGTTCAAGTTTCAGCTTCCTCAGCTTATCAGTGTTCCTAAGAGGGTGTCATTTGTTTCTGTCTGTGTGGACTGTACATTTCTTCATTTCGTGTATCTTAAAACTTTTGTAATAACTCTATGTATTCTACAGCAATTGGGTGAAATATTATGTAAAAATCAGTTGGGCCTAGTAGAAATTGTGTATAGTTTAACTCTGATGTTTCTTCATTGATTTTCTGTCTGGATAATCTGTCCATTACTAAGAGTGGGGTGTTCAAGTCCCCAGGAATTATTGTATTTCGGTCTGTCTCTCCTTTTAAATCTATTAATGTTTGCTTTATATGCTTGGGAGCTCTCAAGTATATAAAGTATATTTATATACTAATTCTTTCCTCTGCTCTATCCATTCTGTTGTTGAGAACCCTCAAGTACATAAAGAATATTTATAATTGTTATATTTTCTTGTTGAATTGATCCCATTATCATTATATAGTTACTTTCTTTGTCTTTTTTACAGTCTTTGATTTGTAGTCTATCTTATCTGATATAATTATAGCTACTCCTGCTATTTTTTGGTTTCCAGTTACATGGACTCTTTTTCCATCCCTTCACTTTCAGTCTTTGTATGTCTTTATAGGTGAAGTAAGTTTCTTGTAAGCAGCATATAGTGGATCTTATTTCTTTATCCATTCAGCCATTTTATACCTTTTAATTGGAGAATTGAGTCCATATGTATTCATATTATTATTGATAAGTAAGGACTTACTACTGCTGTTTTGTTGCTTATTTTCTGGTTGTTTTGTAACTCCTCTCTTCTTTTTTTTCTTTCTTACTATATTTCTTTGTGGTTAAATGATTTTCTCTGGTAGTATATTTTAATTTGTTGCTTTTTATTTTTAGTTACGTTTTTGCATTAGTTACCATAAGGCTTACAAAAAAAATCTTCTCATAGATATAACAGGTTATTTTAAATAGAAAACAACTTAGATCGCAAAGGA
This sequence comes from Galagoides demidoff, assembly GCA_963574575.1. Lineage (NCBI taxonomy): Eukaryota > Metazoa > Chordata > Mammalia > Primates > Galagidae > Galagoides > Galagoides demidoff. The sequence continues at coordinate 9,342 of CAUYQV010033626.1, read as the reverse complement.
AAGACTAGGACAAAGAAAAAATAAAAAAAAAAAAAACCTACACTTTAATTCCATCCACCAACATGTTGGCTTTTAATTCTCTCAATTTACATATTTTTATATTACCCATGTCTCAATAAGTTGCTGTGGCTATTATTATTGTTGAAAGATTTGTCTTTTGGGCTTCATACTATAACAGAATTATGAATGTATTATATACCATGATTATATTATTAGAGTATTCTGGTTTTATTTATGTACTCAATCTTACCAGTTGGTTTTTTATCTTCAATTTTTTTTCTTTCAAATTGAAGAACATTCTTTAGCACTTCTGGTAAGATGGATCTAGTGGTAATGAATTCTCTCAGATTTTGTTTGTCTAGGAAAGACTTTATCTCCCTTTCATATCTGAAGGATAACTTTGCTGGATACAATATTCTTGGGTTACAGTCTTTTTTTCTTTCAGCACTTGGAACATGTTGTTCTACTCCTTCCTGGCCTGTATATTTCCTGTTGAAAAGTCTATTGCTAGATGAATTGGAGTTCCTTTGTATGTTGTTTACTTCTTTTCTCTTGCTGATTTTAGGATTCTCTTTTCATCTTTGACTTTCAAGAATTTTATTATTATATGCCTTGGGGTGATCTTATTTGGGTCAAATCTGTTTGGTATTCTCTGACCTTCCTGTACCTGGATATTTATATTTTCGCAAATTTTGGAAAGTTTTGTCTTATTATTTCTTTGAATAAACTTTCTACCCCTTGCTCTTGCTTAGCTCCCTTTTGAACATCAATAATTCTTAGATTTGGTCTTTTAAGGTAATTTTCTGTATCTTGTAGGTGATCTTTATAGCTTTCATTCTTCTTTCTTTTTTATCCTATCTTTATAGCTTTCATTCTTCTTTCTTTTTTATCCTCTGTTTTTTTTCTATTGATCATCCTAAATTATTTATTAGGTATAATTTTTACAAACATTACATATATTAGCATTAATGGTGGACTTGGAGAGTATTGCACCTTCTCCAAGCTACATGACAGGAACCACAAATAGTATACTGAAATTTATAGGCCTTTTCTTTTTTCTTTCTTTTTTTTTTTTTAATAATTGATAGCTGTATACATTAATGCAAACATGGGGTACATTGTACTGTTTTCATATACAATTTGAAATACTTTCATCAAGCTGATTAGCATAAATTTCATGTCATTTGCTTAGTCATTGTATCAAAACATTTATATTCTAGTTCTAGAAAAGTTTACAGATATAAACTTGTTAGACAGATATATAGGTGATCTTTCTGGTCACCCTCCTTCATGTTTACATGGTTGGAACTGGAAAGTGTTCTTCTTAGCAAAGTATCTCAGGAATGGAAGAAAAAGTATCCAACGTACACAGCCCTTTTATGAAACTAATCTATAGCTCTCAAACAAAAGATACAACTTAATTCTAGCCCAAGAATATGGGGAGGGGGTGGGGAAGGGGAGGGAAGAAGGGCGGATGGGTGGTGGGAGGGTGACCGGAAAGATCACCTATATAGGCCTTTTCAAGGCCACAGCTCTTCTGGCCTGCAGATGTCAGCCCACACATCTCCCTGTGCTTGTGGACTGGTTTGGTAATCCACTGGGCTGCAGGATTTCTTCTGATAGTGTTATGAAATGGATCAATGAGGATAACCTCAAAAAATTTGTATGTCAAATCTTCACCAACCCAGTAAGAATTTAAGACTCCTAGAGCCCCACTGTAAAATCCAGCTTACTCCTTGGCAACAAACTAAAGGTTCTGAGTAAACTTTAGTTGGGTAACACCATGATGAACAGGCTTGGGATAAGGTGCACCCTAGGAATTGGGCATTTGCAGCCACCACAGTGCACATGAGTCCTATATATGATATAACCTTGCTTAGCCTTGTATCCCAATCTGTGTGCTTTATCCAGCTGGGTGGGGCAGGGAGCCCTGTGGAACAGAGAGGTGCAGTACTGGCAGCAGCAGACCTTCAGAAGAAAGTGTATTACATCATACTCCTTCTTCCTTTGTATGTACTTGTATGTATCCATCCTGACTTACCTGATAGCTACTGCCAGATGGAAAGGAAAGAGCCTTTCTCCCTGACTTGTAATTTCAAATAGACGGACTTCAAGCTCATTGATTCTTTTCTCTGCTTCATTGATTCTGCTTTTGAGAGCTTCTGGTGAATTTTTCAGTTCAGCAAATAATATTGCTCAGCTCCAAGATTTCTGTTTGTATTTTTTTAATCATTTTTATTTATTTGTTAAATTTCTTGGATAAATTTCTGAATTGCTTTTCCTTGAGTTTTCTTAAAACTATTAGCATGAATTCTTTGTCAGAGAGTTCACATATTGCTATCTCATTAGGGTAATTTACTGGTTCCTTGCTTTGTCATTTGGGGAGATCATGGTTCCCAGTTTGCTGTTGCTTTTTGTGGATGTACATCTCTATCTTTGCATGGAATGATTAGTTATTTATTCTCGTCTTCTCTATCTGGCTTGTTTTGGTTTTTACTGGATATATTAGCTTACATCATTGCCTCCTTTTCTGCTCTAGGTGCCTTCAGTCTAAATTTGCCTTGGTTCTTGTAAATGATTGATTGCTGCCTTTTCCAAATGAAGGAGTTCCTAAAGGGTTTAACTTGGAAGTGTGAGAAGGCTAACTGGGGGCTCATGCCTAGATGATCTGTGGAACAAACCTCCTATAGCACTATGATTTGGTATGTCCTTTGCCCAAGGTACAGAGCAGATTTCTCAGGACTGGATGTGGTAGTCTTGCCTTCACTCTTTGTCTTTGCCTGTTCACAGGGCTATTTCTCCCTACAAGCACTTGCATTGCTTTCTTTGGGTTAAGGCAGGGACAGCTCTCCTGCAGGGAGCCAAAGATTTGGGGGAAGCTGGTTGTCTGTCTTGATCTTATTTTTTCCAGTGTAGAGACAGTGAGTTGGGGGAAGAAGGGTTGTCACATATGTGGAATCTGATTCTCTTACCATCTCCTTGAAGTTTTTTCATATCTCTGTGGCCCCAGGAAGTGTTGGAGCTGTCTCATCTTTATATTTGAGTTCTGGGATATGTCTGGTGATAATCCTGATAGTGTTTATTTGTTTTTCACTTTGTTGGGTGGGAGAGAACCAGTTTCCTTCTATGCCACCATTTTGTACTCAACTATAATTATTTATTTAAAAAACTGATATACAATAGAAATTTATTTGGCTTACAGTTCTGGAAGCTAGGAAGTCGAAAATCAAGGGACATCTGGTGAGGACCTTCTTGTTGCATCATCCCATGGCAGAAGGAGGAGGGACATGTGAGCACATGAGACAGAGAGAATTGGGACTGAACTTCAATCCTTTTTCCAGAAACCCACTCCTGTGATATTAGTCATAATTCTTGATGGACCCATACTTATTTTTTGTAATTGAGCCAAGTCTCTCTTTCCCTTTTCCCCCCTCTCTCCTCTTCTTCCTTTTTTCCTCTTCCCTAGTTACTTTGCTCTGCTTGGTAATCAGACATGGATCTTATTCCCAAGAAGTTTATATTTGTAGGGAGATAAGATGTTTAAAATAAGGAAGAAGGCAATAAAATCCACAAAGGAAGCAGATAATGAGCCACAGGAATTCAGGGAAGGGAGATGTAACTTCCAGTGGGAGTGGAGAGGGATTGTCACATTTTTTAGCTTAATATTTATTATGAATGCCTAAGTTTTGTGGCAATGGAATGGGAAAGAGCCCTTTCCAGACTGTCATCTTGGCAGAAATAAATAGTGAGGTCTGTAATTATGAGGAATGAACAGCAAACAATGATGAGATTATGCTGACTGGAGGGAAGGTTACACAAGCATAGTAAGAAAGAAGTTTAAGTGTATGGTGGGGCTCTAACCTGGAGTATTCATTGGTATAGCTGAAGATAAGGTTAGAAATGACCTGGTTGAAAAGACCAGGCAAACTGGGAGGGGCTAAATCTGCCCTCCAGAATGGGACAAGAACCTCAAGGAAGTCTAGGCTGACAGACAAGGTACTGGGAGAGATTTGCAGAACAAAATGGCAAGCAGTCACCCAGGCAAGTAGAGTTGGTATTGAGAGGTAGGTGACAAGTCTCAAGGAGGGGAGGTGCTGGTACTGAGAAATGTAGGAACAGGTGGCACTTAGAAATGTAATCAGGAGTAAGGGACTAAGAAAGTCTGTCAGCAGTTAGCAGGCTCCAGCCGCTACGCTCAGGTTTATGGGCAGACTTCCAAGCTCCGAAAGAGCAGAATGGAAAGCAAGAAGCTGGGCCCCAGCCCCAGAAGGACCAGGCAGATTTCCAAGCCAGGAGTCAGACCTGGAAAATAGGGGTCTGACTAGGAGTAAGAATGGTTTGATGCCCCATTCCAGAGTGCTGAGCCAAAGTCTTCTCATTCCTTCTGTTTAAGGTTATGCCTCGTCTCAGACATTGGGTTTACAGGTGGAAGCAAAGAGGTCCAGCTGTGAAGGGCAGCATGCAGATGCTGCAGAAACCGGGTGCACTGCCGGCTAAAGAATTTGGACTTTATTTACACTGGTGGGCAAAAGAGGAACAAAGGAAGCATTGAAACAGCAGGTATCTAAATTGGGGCTGTATTTCAGGAAAATGAGTTTGATCTTGGTCTGCAAAACAGAGAGAGGGAGTCCTTGCCTGTAATAAATTTCTGCCATTCCCCCTGCTAAACACTTCTTCAATATGGTCACTCCTCTCCATACCTCCTTGTAGTACGTGGGATAGAAAAACTATATTATTAAAATTGATAAAAATTAGCTAACTGATCAAATATCAATTTTAATTCTTTCTTTCTAATCATTTAATGCAGCTTCTAGAAAAGTTAAAATTAGGTAAGTGGCTCACATCATATTTCGAAGGGGCGGTGCTGCTCTAATCTTTTCTCCATAGTCAGTCAAACCTTTTTAAAATTCAAGGCTTCTGCTGTAGCGGCACTGCATGAAATCTTCTGATGGTCTCCACTGCCTCAGGATAAAGTTCAAATTCCTTACTATGACTCCCAGGCTCTTCGCAATCTTAGCTCATCTCTCAACATCTTCTTCCCATGGCATCCACCTTCCGGGCATATCAAACTCCTTTCAGTTCTGGCCGTGAAATCACTTTGTACTTTCTGGCACTCACGATGATGCTCATGCCATTTCTTTTACCTGAACTGAACATTTCTCCCTTTTTGAGTTTGCTAGCGTTTGTTTCCCATGAAGGTCTCAGCCTCAGACACTGCTGACTCCTTCCTTAACTGTGGACTAGGAACCTTGACCTTGACACTAGGGGCCCATGCTCTGCCTCCTCCATTGAGGCATTTCTCTCATTACTCAAAAGGTCCTAGTTACTCGTCTCTCTCATTCTCTAGACTGAACGCTCTTTGAAAGCAGGAGCTCTACATTGATCCTCACAGCATGCCCAGAACTCAGCGCAGCACCTGGGGCATGACAGCTGCCTGCACAATTGTGTGAATGAACAAATGGGGTAGCCATTCCGGGCAGTACGAACTTGACCAGGGTAGTAGCACTGGGAATGAAAAGGATACAGCACTCATGAAAGGGCTGGTAGAGATGTAATTGCCGCATGCTGGCAACTGTGTGAATGCACCTGTAATTACAGATGTGTAGCCCTTATTCAACATGCTAAGGACCAGAAGGGTTTCAGATCACAGACTGCTTTGGATTTTGGAATATTTGCATGATACTGGTTAAGCACCCCTAATCCAAAGAATCTGACATCTAAAACACACATTTTTTTTTTTTAAGAGACAGAGTCTCACTTTGTTGCCCTAGGTAGAGTGCTGTGCTGTCATAGCTCACAGCAACCTCCAGCTCTTGGGCTTAGGCAATTCTCTTGCCTCAGCCTCCCAAGTAAGCTGGGACTACAGGCACCTGCCACAATGCCCGGCTATTTTTTGTTGCAGTTTGGCCGGAGCCGGGTTTGAACTGCTACCCTCGGTATATGGGGCCATTGCCCTACTCACTGAGCCACAGGCGCTGCCCTGAACATTTCCTTTGAGCATCGCTTTGGTGCTCAAAATGGTTTCAGATTTTGGAGCAATTTGGATTTTGGATTTTCAGATTAGGAATGTTCAACCTGTACTAACGGATATGAGGAAATAATGTAATTTGTAAGATGCCGTAAGTCCTAAATAACATAAAAAATAGGAAAGATGCAAACAAATGTTCTAAGAAAGAAAACATTCTTTTGAGAGCACTGTGATATGTGACATCAAAAGACTTAGGTTTAAGACCTTGGTCCCGCATGTATACTGTTGGCATTTCAGTTTCTTAGCTCATGAGACCAAGACAGTAATACTTCTACTCTGGGGGGTGTCATTGTGAGGATTAAGGGAGTATATGAAGAAGCACTTTTGTAAATGGCAAAGTGACAGAAAACATCAGTGATTACAATACAAAACTATTTATATTTTTAAGTGGGTGATCATCATGCTGGAGTGACTAAACTATAATCCTGACCTACCCAAACAATGTAAATCTCAATCAAAGAAACCTAGCACAGAGGAACATGGACAGTTGGCATGGGATGGAGGGACATATGTCCATCAGTGTGACACATGGAATGCTCTGGTGAGAGGGTGAGCAAGAGGGGCAATGGTGTGCGTGCCCGGGTGGCATGGTGCGGCTAGGTGGGCCCCTCCCCTGCCTGGTTTGTGATGACCTCATGTTTGACCTCCCACTGGCTCACGTTTTGTTCCCTCTGTTTGGATTGCTTTCTTCTGTGCTCCAGTCCTCCTGCCTTAACCCCCTTCCCTGCCACCTTGAAATTCTGTTTCCATACTTCAGGTTTCTTTCAGGATGCCTTAACGGGGTGTGATTTCCCCTTTCTCTGGGGCTTACAACTTTTCGTACTTTCAAAGTTCTTTCTTTGTTCTCCTTCAAAAGAGATCCCAGTATCTGGTCTTCTTTCTCATTCCCTGGTCAGGGCTCTCACTAACACGCAAGTGTTTCCCAGGTGAGAATTGAAGGAGGCCTTTCCATCCAGCCTGTATTCCTGCCCCCAGAGATGGTCCAGACTCTGGCCATGGGTGTGGTAGGATAGCTGTCCTACATGGAACAAACTGTAACACTAGTGTTCTAAGTTGGAATTTAGGCCATGATGGTTCCATAAAAGCTACTATAGTTCAGATGTTTTCCATTCCATCCTCTGTTGAAATCTGGTCCCCAGTGTGGTTGACAGGGCCTGATGGGAAGTGTTTGGGTCATGAGGGCCGATCCCTCATGAATGGCTTGGTGCATTCTCTCTCTGTTGGTTCCTGGGAGCGCAGCTATTACAAAGAGACTGACACCTCCTCACACTCTTCCTGGCTTCCTCTCTCACCCGGTGATCTCTGTACTCCCTCCCTTTCACCTTCCCCTGTGAGTGAGAAGCAGCCTGAAGCCTTCACCATGTGCAGATCCTGTTGCCAACCTTCATGTGCATCCGCAGAACAGTGTGCAAAATCTTTTTTATTTATAAATCATCCAGTCTCAGGTATTCTTTTACAATAACACAAAACAGACTAAACCGAAGCCCACAACCACCCCCATCCCTCCTGCCTGCTTACCTTGTTCATGCCTTTGTTTGCCTCCTGTGTCAGGCAGGCTTCTCTGGAGAAATGGAAACAACAGGCGTGCATATGTGTACGTATAAGTGAAGATTGGCTCACATGGCCATGGAGGCTGACAAGTCATGCAGTGTGCTGCCTGCAAGCTGGAAACCCAGGGAAGCCGATGGTGTAGTTCAGTCTGAGTCCAGAGGGCTGAGGAGCAGGGGAGCTGGTGGTGTAAATCCCAGGCGGAGCACAGGAGAGGGTGAGATGAGATGTCCCAGCTCACACAGTGAGAGGCAGGGGGAAGGGGATGAACACATTCCCTCTCTGTCTTTCTGTTCAGGCCCTCACAGATTGGATGAGGCCACTTCCCAACAATCGAGGAGGCCCATCTACTGGGTCTGTACTGAGTTCACAGATTCAAATGCTGATGTCTTCCCAGCAAACTCTGGTAGACACACCCAGAAACAATGGGTATGGGGTGAAAAATTGCTGGGGGGCGGCCTCATCCAATTGCTGAGGCCCTGAACAGAAAGGCAGAGAGGGGACATGTTTGCCCCCTTCCTCCTGCCTCCCTGCATGAGCTGGGCCATCTCACCCTCTCCTGTGCTCCGCCTGGGATTTACACCACTGGCTCCCCGCTTCGCAGCCCTCTGGACTCAGACTGAACTACAGCATCAGTGCTGAAAACCCTGGTAGACACACCCAGAAACAATGCTTCATCTAGGTACTCGTTGACACCGAAAATTAACCATCACACCCCCCAACTTTAGATCCAAGGCTAGTATGTACAATTCAGTACTCTATATGTAGTATGTGCTCTTTTGAGGTCACTAAAATAGTTATTATTTACCTGGCTCTTGACAGAGTATAATTGAGTGATTATGGGATTACATGAAGTAAAACAAAAACACGCCTCATGTTGCCAAGGGACAAACATCCAGTTAGTATGTTATACTATTAAGACAAATCAGTGCTCTGGAGGAGACAATATAGCCGTATTCTTTTAAAGAAAAAAATGTACAGTATCAGCCTATTTCGCATGTTTGTGAAGCAGGAGGCTATGTCCAGGATTTTTTTTTTTTGAGACAGCCTCAAGCTGTCGCCCTGTGTAGAGTGCCATGGCGGCACAGCTCATAGCAACCTCCAACTCCTGGGCTTAAGCGATCTTCTTGCCTCAGCCTCCCAAATAGCTGGGGCTACAGGTGCCTGCCAGAACACCTGGCTATTTTTTTGTTGTTGTTGCAGTTGTCATTGTTGTTTTAGCTGGCTTGGGGTGGGTTTGAACCCGCCTGCCTCGGTGTATGTGGCCAGCGCCCTATCCAGGAGCTATGGGTGCCGCCCCAGGATTTTTTCTTTTGATCTGTGATCCTTCTAACTCCTAGTCCTTTTCTATAGTCCACCTTCTCTGCCTAGACTGCTCTCTCCTCCTCCCACTCCCCTTCCTCTATTCCTTCTGATTAGTTCCACTCATCTTCAGAACTCATTATAGGAGAGCAATTTCTCTGGGACGCCTGTCCTGAGTCTCCCAGGCTTGGCTTGTGTACTCCCATATGACTTTTCTGCCAGTGTTTCTCAAACTGTAAGGTAAGAACTTAGTCTGTTTCTCCCTCTAATCCAGTGATTTTCAACTGGTGTCTCGTATGAGGATATTAGGTATGTCACAAAAATTTTTTTTTTTTTTTTGAGACGGAGCCTCAAGCTATCCCTCTGGGTAGAGTGCCATGGCATCACAGCTCATAGCAACCTCCAACTCCTGGGCTCAAGCGAGTCTCCTGCCTCTGCCTCCCAAGTAGCTGGGACCACAGGCG
>CAUYQV010033625.1:0-11028 GCA_963574575.1 Galagoides demidoff | reverse complement strand
CCTGGGTAGAGTGCCATGGCATCACAGCTCATAGCAACCTCCAACTCCTGGGCTCAAGCAAGTCTCCTGCCTCCGCCTCCCAAGTAGCTGGGACCACAGGCGCCCGCCACAAAGCCCGGCCATTTTTTGGTTGCAGCCATCATTGTTGTTTGGTGGGCCCGGGCTGGGGATTCGAACCCGCCACCTTAGGTGTACGTGGCTGGCGCCTTAGCCGATTGAGCCACAGGCGCCGAGCCTAAACCACTTTTTATTATGAAAAATTTCACAGACTGTTGAAAGTAGAGGGAAGGAGGATGATCCCCTCAGTGCATATCTACCACTCAGCTCACTCAGCTTGAGGCCAATCTAGTTTCCCCTTCTCACCCACCCATCTCTCCTGTACACAAATCCCAGCCGCTATAACATTTTATTTCTGCTACGTCAGCACATCTCTAACAGAGAAAGACTCAGTGCCAACGTTTCATCCAAAAAATGAAAATAAATGAACAATTCCTTAATACCTTCAAATAGTCAGTGTCCAAATTTCCACTTGTCTCAGCAATGCCATGATTTCCTTAATATACCATACAACTCCTCTTGGGCAGCCATCACCCAGATCTACTTTTAGAACACTTTTAGCACCCTGGAAGTTCCCTGGTGCCAGGACGCAAAAGTTGTTCAATATTTTGACATTTTTGCTTTAGCAGAGGAAAGCTTTCCTCAGACGAAATCTTACATGGATCCCCATGGTGCCCAACAGATAAAAATCACCTGCAGCTAAACCCATGCACCTGCTCCCATGCACACCTGCTCCAGGTATAGGGTTCCCGTGCAGGGCTGCAGACAGGAGTTGGGGGAATTAGTGGAAGGCTGGGGAGGGGGACCTACGCCTCTGTTCACCAGTCTATACCCATGACCCCCAGCAACCCTAGGAACGTGCACAAGCGTTTTTGCATACAAAGGAGTTGAATTGGGAGGGCAGGGTTTTCCCCGTGAATCATAACGACTCTTGGTCATGGCCCAGCCCACTTCCTTCCCCACTGCCACTTCCTCATTTATAGAACAAGGAGCCACAGCCCTGAGAATCTAATGGCACGCAGGGAAGGGGTGGTGATGGGGGAATGGTGCCCCTTAGTGGGCAGAGCTTGGTAGAGACAGCCTGGGCACCCTGGGGGCTCTTATGTCCAGCAAAGGACATTGGTCTTCCCCTAATTGTCTGACATCCCACCATCAGCAATATTACCTTTGGGTCCCTCTCCCTGAAGTGCGCTTTGGTGGATCTCTGTTTGGACCCACAGACCCAAATGGGCTCCAGCTTAGGGGTTCTTCCTTTCAGACCAAATGAGCAGAAGTTAAGTTTGGGCTTTAGAGAAGCTTTGGTTTTGTTCCTAGCTTATCCACCTCTCTTAACCTGTTTGAAGGTTTGCTTATCTGTAAAATGGGAATAATCATGGTTCTTTCTTCAAGGAACTATTATGAGGATAAAATAAGCTAATAAAGGCTCTGCACCCGTAGCTCAGTGAGTAGGGCGCCAGCCACATACACCAAGGCTGGTTGGTGGGTTCGAGCCCGGCCAGGGCCTGCTAAACAACAATGACAACTGTAATCAAAAATAGTCGGGTGTTGTGGCAGGCACCTGTAGTCCCAGACTTGCGAGGCTGAGGCAAAAGAATTGCTTGGGCCCAAGAGTTTGAGGTTGCTGTGAGCTGTGATGCCACAACACTCTACTGAGGGCACTGTAGTGAGACTTAGCCTCAAAAAAAAAAAAAAGCTAATAAATGATGTAAAGCTCTTAGCACAGTGCACAGAGTGTAGTAGTGCTCAATAAAAATTTATTATCATTTATTGTTACCATCATATTGAGCTCAGTGTTGTCCCTCCCACCCACTAGACTGTGAATTCCCTGAGGGAAGTAGCTGGTTGGTGGTTTATACTCACATCCTTGGTGTCCAGTCACGTTCATATAACAGAGGTTGGTGTATAGTAGTTGTTGGTTGAATGTTTGTCAATGAATGAACGGAAGTTCAGAAAGGGAAAGATATATAAAGTGAGAATTCACACATGTCCCTCGAGCCCTTGCCTTGTGCTGGTTGGTGCTGGTGCCTCTCAGTGATGGAGACAACCCCTGTCCTTGCAGGGCTCACAGTGCAACAGGGAGATGGACTCGTCCCCAGGCAGTGATGACTCAGCCAGGCTAGGCTGGGGCGGGTGTGCCCGTGGGGGGGTACCTGCCCCCCCAGCTTGGAGTCAGGGTGGGCTTCCTGAAAGAGGGTGTGTGTGAGCTGGGACTTGGGGGATGAATAGGGAGGGTAGGAAGAGTGGAGTTGTGAGCCTGGCTACGTGCTCCAGACAGAGGGAACAGAGCGTGCAAGGCTGGAAGTAAGCTGGAACACCGTGTGTTGGGAAACAGAACGAAGTTAAATCTGGTGGCGTGTAGGCCAGATTGGGGGTGAGGGGCAGGGGTAGTGAGTGGTGAGGCTGACAGGACCCTTTGGGCTTAGACAGCTAGGTGGATTCTCTGGGTGCCCAGAAGGGTGAAAAAAGGTGCAGAGGCTGTGGTGGGTGATTGGGCTTCGGTCAGCGGAGCGCATGTTTGTGGTCTGTATGGTCCTCTGCTGCCCCCTGCTGGCCCAGATCTGCCTCCTGTCCAACCTGCAAATCTGGCAATCTTTAAGGACCCATCATCCAAGAAGCACAGACCAATTAGCCATATAAAAGATGACATTTCTTGGGTGACAATCTGTCAAGTGCTGCAAGATGCGGTCACAGTCCACTGTCCCCACTCTCACGCCTCAAACCAGGTATCCACTTGCCCTTTCTGCAAACAGGCTAAAGTGTACTCAGGACTGGCCTTTCAAACCTCTATCTCCATCTTTCCTTCTCTGTCTCTTCTTCCTCCTTCCCCATTCTTTTTCTACTTATTCTTCTTTTTCAACAGATCTCACTGTGTGCCCTGGATAGAGTGCCGTGGCATCATAGCTCACAGCAACCTCAAACTCTTGGGCTCAAGTGAAGCCCTTGCCTCAGCCTCCTGAGTAGCTGGGACTACAGGCGCCCACCACAATGCCCAGCTAGTTTTCACTGTTTTTTTGTAGAGATGGGGTGTCACTTTTGCTCAGACTTATCTTGAACTCCTGAGCTCAGGTGATTCACCCACTTCAGCCTCCCAATGTGCTGGGATTACAGGCATGAGCCACTGCTCCTGGCTCCCGTCTCTCCTTTGTATTTTATTTACTTGTTTGTTTATTTGTTTTTGAGACAGAATCTCAAGCTGTCACTTTGGATAGAGTGCCGTGGCATGATAGTTCACAGCAACCTCAAACTCTTGGGTTCAAGCAATCCTCTTGCCTCAGTTTTTCTATTTTTATTACAGATGGGAGGGTCTCCCTCTTGGCCAGGTTGGTCTCGAACTTGTTTTAAGGAAAACATGTTTTTCTTCATGTTTTTCTTAACATGTTGGGTTAAAAGTTGAAGCTTAGAGAAAATATGTTGTTTTCTGTTGAGGAGGGTTGGGGGGGGCGGGGATTGGTCCCCTGGACGTTCGTTCTCTCTCGCCCTGCCACCTCACAGCTTGCATTCTACATGGATGGTTTTGCTCAACCCCCTGAGCCCAAAGGGTATTTGAGAGTAACAAATGTTCATATAAAAAAATTTAACAGACATTTATGGTACCAATAGTGGTAAAGAAGAAATGATGTGGCTGAATATTAGAATAGAGGGTTTAACTTCATTTGACCGTTATATGAAAGCCACAGATATCTTTCATAAATGCTTATTGGTGTAACATTATATCAATCATTTACTTAGTAGCAAAGAATATTTCCAGCGTCTTAGGAAAACACTGACAATTCAGAAGATTTTTGTGGCAGAATAAATAAATATTTAAAAATATCTACTGTGGGTGGTGCCTGTGGCTCAAGGAGTAGGGCTCTGACCCCATATACCGGAGGTGGTGAGTTCAAACCTGGCCCTGGCCAAAAACTGCAAAAAAAAGAAAAACACAGTAAAAATATCTACTGTGTTCAATTAAGGAAATGAGAATATTCATCAAGCTTAAAGTAAAATGACAACAGCAAATTATGGAATCTCACCCAAATTTATTTGAGATGGAAACACTTAAAAGAGAGGTGGGATTTTTAAAATTCATAACTTATCTTAGGAATCTGGGAAAAGAAGAAAGAATTTTAATGGAAGGAGAAAATATATATATAAAACAAATGTTGGATATTTTTTAATGAGCAAAATGAAGTGAGAGAGTGTGAGGCATCCCTCTCTCCTCACCCTCAATGTCTTTGAAATTCCCTGAAATGAAACATTAACACTTGGCTCGGCGCCCGTAGCACAGTGGTTAGGGTGCCAGCCACATGCACTGAGGCTGGTGGGTTTGAACCCGGTCCAGGCCTGCTAAACAACAATGACCACTGCAACAACAACAACAAAAATAGCTGGCCGTTGTGGCAGGCACCTGTAGTCCTAGCTACTTGGGAGGCTGAAGCAAGAGAATCACTTAAGCCCAGAAGTTTGAGGTTGTTGTGAGCTGTGACATCACAGCACTCTACCAAGAGCGATACAGTGAGACTCTGTCTACTGGAGTGATTGTTGTTATTACTATCTTCAAATCTGGTCTTGTAGCAGCGAAGGAAGACAATCTCTTTGATCTCCTATTTTCTTTCTTTCTCCCTCTTTTTTTTTTTTTTTTGTGAAATAGCCCTGGGGTTAAGTGCTCTGGGATCATAACTCACAGCAACCTCAAACTCTTGCGCTTGAGCAATTCTTTTATGTAGCTAGAGTAGATAGGACTACAGGTGCCCACCACCACGCCTGGCTAGTTTTTCTATTTTTAGTAGAGACTGGGGTTGGGGGGGGGGCAGGGTCTTGCTCTTGCTCAGGCTGGTCTTGAACTCCTGAGCTCAAGAAATCCACCTGCTTCAGCCTCCCAGAGGGCGAGGATACAGTCAGGAGCAATCGCATCTGGCCTGATCTCCCATTTTCTAGGGCTGGAATAGCAGGGGCCTGTATTGGTCTGTAAGGGCTATGCTGTGGTTGGAATGTGTTCACGTTTTGGAAACTCAATCCCCAAGCAATGTGTTGGCAGGTGGAGCCTAATAGGAGATAATTAGGTCATGAGACCTCCTCCCTAGTGAATGAATTACTGTCATTATGGTTAGGTATTGAGAGAGTGGCCTTGCTATAAAACTGAATTTGGTCCTCTCTTGCTCTCTCACTCCCCTCCTCTCTTGCCCTTCTACCTTCTGCCATGGGATGAAGCAGCAGGAAGGCCCTTGCCAGGTGCCAGTACCAAGCTCTTGGACTATTCTGTTACTGCAGCAGAAAATGGACCCAGACAGGCTGCTAGAACAAAACATGGGGTGGCTTAAATAATTGAAATTTATTTATTATTTATTTTTAGACAGAGTCTCAAGCTGTTGCCCTGAGTAGAGTACTGTGGCACCATAGCTCACAGCAACCTCAAACTTCTGGGTTTAAGTGATTCTCCTACCTCAGCCTCCCAAGTAGCTGGGACTACAGGCACCTGCCACAATGCCCAGCTAGTTTTTGCTTGTAGTTGTCGTTGTTTGGCGTGCCTGGGCTGGATTTGAACCCACCAGCTCTGTTGTATGTGGTTGGCGCCTTACCTGCTTAAGCCACAGACGCCAAGCCTGAAATTTATTTTTTTTCACAGTTCTGGAGACTGGAAATCTAAGGTCAAGTATCTGCAGGTTTTCTTTCTTCTAGGGCCTTTCTCCTGGGCTGCAGGTGGCCACCCCTTCCTTGTATCCACATATGGTCTTTTCTCTGTATGTGCACCCTTGGTGCCTCTCCCTCTTCTTATGAGGACACCAGGCCTATTGAATTAGGGCCCACCCTATGACCTCGTTTAACCTTAATTATCTCTTTTAAGGCCAATCGCCAAATACGATCACATGGGGGGTTAGGGATTCAACATGTGGATTTTGAGGGACACAATCCAGTCCATAATGGAACAGGAACTGAGAGGTACGGGACCAAAAATGAGACTTATTCCGAGATGTGAACGAAAGGCAGCGGAGTCCAGGTTCGGTGTGGGCAACATGGCCTTTATTGGCTTAGGGGCAAGTGGGATGAGTTCAAAAAAGAAGTCAGCATGTGGGTTAAGGCTGGGTGGGGATATAAGGGTTAGTGGGGTGGGGATTGGTGCACTCATTCCTTCCTGGGTGGGACTTGTGTGGTCATTTCTGTGTCCCTGCCCTGGGTTCTGTTTGGGTGGGTCCCTACTTTTGGCCCTATCAGGTACCAAGTGAGTGAGGAGTACAGTCAGGGTCAGAGACCTTGGTCTTGGAAATACTGCCAGTACAGCTTAAGGAAGAGAGGAACCTTTTTCTCTTAGGTAATTATCTAACCTGGCATGGTGGCTCCGTCCACAGCACGGACTGGCCAAACTCACTCTAACTAGGTTCTGCTCTCCCTCCGGACACTGCCCTATCCACCTGAACCAAGAGGGTTCCCACCATCACATCTTTTCTCCAGCCTAAGGGAAGGGTAAAATGGAGGAGAGGAGGGATCCTCTCCCTTTAATGGCACAATCTGCAAATTGCTTATGTCACATCTGCATACCCCATTGGCCTGAAATTAGTCACATGGCCATACCTAGCTGCCAGGGAACCTGGGAAATGTAGTTTTTAATGTCTGGCAGCCATATGCTTTCATAAGAACCCTATTACTGAGGAAAAGGAGAGAATGGATATTGGGGCTTGACAAGCAGTTGCTGGTGTAAAGAAGGGAGGCACATAAGTTTTCCTTGAGTGGGTTCAGGATGAACAAAGTCCCCCCAAAACTCTGGTGGGGAGTCCTGGCCACCTGGGAGACCATGTTACCAAGAAGGAGGTCAATGGTCCAGGCATTGTGTGTGTGGTGGGGTCTGTGTATAGAGAAGTCCTTCTCAGGGAGTATTTACATACTGACTCAGCAGAAGATGCAACTTCTCCTTCTGCAAGTTCTTCCTCATCCTTATATTAGTTTCCTATTGCTGCGGTAACAAATTACCACAAACTTAGTTACTTAAGACAATACAAATTTATCTTACAGTTTTGGTGGTTAGGAGTCCAAAATGGGTCTCACTGGGCTAAATCAAAGGTTTCAGCAGAGCTGCGTTGCTTTCTGGAGGTTCTGTTGCTTTGCCTTTTCCATTTTTTTTTTTTTTTTAAGAGACAGAGTCTCACTTTGTTGCCCTCCGTAGAGTGCTGTGCTGTCACAGCTCTCAGCAACCTCCAGCTCTTGGGCTTAGGCAATTCTCTTGCCTCAGCCTCCCAAGGAGCTGGGACTCCAGGCACCTGCCATAATGCCCGACTAATCTTTTCCACTTTTTAGAAGCTTCTTATATCTCTTGGTTGATAGCCCCCTTCCATCTTTAAAATTCAAAATGGCTGATGGGATCTTTCCCACGTTGAATCACTCTGGCTCTGAGCTGCTGCCTGGGGTTTTGGTCCTCATCGCTTTCCGAGTACATCACTTTGGTCTCTGCACCACTCTGACTCATTCTTCCTGTGTTCTTCTTAAAAGGACCCTGTGTTTATGTTAGGGCCCAGGAGGGTAATCCAGGATAATTTCCCCATCTCAGGATCCTGAATTTAATGCCGCCAGAAGTCTTTAGCCATATAAGGTAATTTTCACAGGGTATTAGCACATAGACATCTTGGAGGGGGGGTGGATTATTTAGCCCAACACAGTCCGCCCCTACCACCTGCAAAAGCCACAGTCTTGGCAGGCCTCATATGGCCCTGGGCCATCCGTACCTCCCTCTATCTCCTAACCTCACCTCCTACCCTTTCACCCCTTCCCACTCTGCCTTCCCCACACTGGCCTTGCTGCTCCTTGAACATGCCAGACATGCTCCTGCCTCAGGGCCTTTGCACTTGCTCTTCCTTCTGCCCAGAATGCTTTTCCACCAGAGCCTCACATGGTTCCCTCCCTCTTCTCCTTTAGGTCTTTGCTCCTCTATCATCTTCTCAGTGAGGCCTTCTCTGGCTCCCGTTTTAAAATCTTGATCCCTAATATCCCTGGCCCCTCTTCCCTCTCTGTTTCCCTGGTGCACTATCACCATGTATGTTAGTTATTTATTTTGTTTCTTTAGTCTCATCCCTGCCAGAGTGACCCTTTAGGAGAGCAGGAGTTTTTGTCAATTTTGTTCACTGCCAAAGCTGCAAAAGTCTGGAACTGTCCCTGGCACACAGCAAGGGCTCATTTATTGCCTAATGAATGAGTAGATTAAGGGGTGATGGGCTGAGCTCATGTTCGGGTGGTGGTGGAGAAGGAAGCCCCTGCCCTGAGGGACTCAGTGAGATTCTGTGTGGGGACAAAGGCCAGAGTTGGCAGCAGGTTCTCAGAGACTAAGTTTTCAGAGAGGCTGGAGCTGCCTGAGCAAGGAAGGGATCCTGCAGCTGTGGTAACTTGAGAGGATGCTCATCTAGGACCCCAGGTCTGTGAAGCCAGACCTCTCTGCCCCGTGCCTGGGCCCCTGAGTCCTAGATGGTGGGGTGGGCTGTCTTGTTCCCAGGGCAAGGGACTCTCAGGGTGATTGTGGAGCAGGGTGGGTGAGGTGTTGAGGACAGACAATTGGGAGACCAGCCAGGCAGGTGCCTATGAGGTAGGCCTGAGACAACCCCTCTCATCCCCAAATATCCAGATTGGAGGGGGACTCTGGCATTGGAGGAGGCAGGAGCCTGCCTTTCTCAGACGTGTGTCCTGGGCCAGGTGGCTTGAAAGAACAGACTGAAGGTGGGCCATGCTCTTGGGGCTGAGTTGGGAGCTGGGCCTGTTGCAATTTCCCTCTTCCTGGGACACCTGCCCCATGCGATGCTGAGTCTTTGGCGGAGCCCATCACATCAGACCCACATCTCCTGATGGCCTTGTCCTGCTGGTCTTGGATGTGTCTTTCTGTTGGTGTGAGGCTCCCAGAGGAGGGCTGAGGACTCATTTTCAGCTGGCCCAGCTGGGGCCCCTTCAGGAAGTTGGCACCAGCTGGCAGTAGGGAGAAGGGTCTGGATGTAGCAGGTCCTAGGGGAGGGGAGGAAAGGAGAGAGTTATTAGGATGGGGGCAGTTGGAGCTAGAGGGGATAGAGAGGGACAGAAGGTGAGAGACACCCCCAGAGAGAAGCCCTGGAAGTCCAGGATGGAAAGGGAGAGAGATGCAGAGATAGGTCCCGGGAGAGCTGGAAAACAAGGTGGACATGGAGTGCCAGAAAAAGAGGAGGGAGAGGCAGAGACACTGAGAGGGAGAGAGAATGAGAGAGAGACAGAGACGGGGAGAAACAAAGACATGGAAAGAGACACAGAGAAAGAATGAGAGAGAGACTACAGGAGGGGGCAGAGACACACACAAAGCTATAGACAGGGGGAGTCTGGGAGAAATGGAAGCCCAGGGCCAGGAATGGGTTGCTGCAATGGGGTTTGACTGGGCCTTGACTTGCTGTGTGACTGTGGGTAATCCCCTTTCCCTCTCTGAGCCCTGTTCCTCTTGTGCAATTCAAGGTCTTGGATCCCTTTTACAAAGAAGGAAACTGCAGCCCCAGGAGGGGAAGGGACTTGCCCAGGGTCTCTCCTGGAAGCTCTGAGGTGCTTCCCCTGGGAGTTGAGGCCCTGAGACTTGGTGGAGGAGAAGTGAGGAGACCCTGCTCCCCTATCTTGACTCCTCCCCACCCAGGCTGTAGTGCTTTGGCTCCCTGGGGCCCCCACACCCCTACCCCTGTCACCTCCGCACCTGGTACTGGTGGTTCTCTGGCCTCGGCTGCAGAGGTGCAGGCGTGGGCAAGGGCTGGGAGGGAAGAACATGGGTGAGCTGGGCCCTTGGCTCCCTCCGGCATCCCCACTCCAACCCTTGACCTTCGGTGTTACCTGACAGTCCTAGACCCAAAGTTCCCACTGCCCTTACCTGAATGAGTCCCATAAGTCACCTCATTAAGGCTCAGCCTCCCCTTCCTCACCTGTGGTTCTAAGCTCTTAGCCTGCCTTAGCATTTTAAGTTTCTCCTTTTATTCAACTGTAATAGCTTATTTTTATCAATCCCTCCTCCCTCTCCCCCCACTGCCACTATAAAGAGAGGTATAAAGAGAATATCTGCTCACTGTAGAAAATACAGACAAGTAGAAAAGAGAAAAAACCCACCCACCAGCTGCTACAACTCAGAGAATGCTATTTCTGTCCGGCTGTTGCCTTCTAGTCTCTTTCTTTATGATTTTTAAAATCGGGAGAAAGAGAGAGAGTTGAAGTTCCCAAATTCTGTGTCGGGACCTTTCCCCTGGATCCCCCTGTTAGAAGCTGGCCTGAGGGGAGTGGGTAGGGATGGGCTCACCAGGACTGAGTTCACAGACCCAGGGTCACGGAGGGAAGAAGCCAGGAAGACTGGAGATGACATTACTTCATAGACATTGTTGTTACCTGAAATAGAAGATATGGGAGGTACCAGCTGAGAGGACCCGCAGGCCTGCTCTGGCTGCCAACTTTTATCTCTTCATTCATTCAGCTAACATTTGTACAAATACTTCTTGCCAAACCCTGTGCTAGGGACAGAGAAGTGGCCAAGACGGTCTTGGCCCATCCTAGTCTCCTCAACTCCCTGTGGGGCTTACAGTCCAGTGGGGGAGACTGACCCAAACCCAGGCTGCTTAGGGCTAAAGCTGGGGTGCTAGGAGGCTATGGGGTGCTTCACCAGCCTGGGGGTCAAGTAGGACTTCTTGGAGGAGGGGCCATCTGAGATAGTAAGGAGAAGTGAGAGCTATGGAAAGGCAGGAGCCGGCGTGTGTAGATTCCTGGTGGTGAGACCTGGCTATGTTTGAGGAACTGTGTTTGATCTTTCTGGATCAAACACACACCCCCACACTATTTTTCTAGAGACAGAGTCTCATTTTGTCACCCTCGATAGAGTGCCATGGCGTCACAGCTCACAGCAACCTCTAGCTCTTGGGCTTAGGTGATTCTCTTGCCTCAGCCTCCTGAGTAGCTGGGACTACAGCTGGGACTACAAGGCCCGGCTATTTGCAGTTTGGCTGGGGCCAGGTTCCAACCCACCACCTT
>CAUYQV010033621.1:0-39267 GCA_963574575.1 Galagoides demidoff | reverse complement strand
ACAGGCGCCCGCCACAACGCCTGGCCATTTTTTGGTTGCAGCCATCATTGTTGTTTGGCGGGCCCGGGCTGGGGATTTGAACCCGCCACCTTAGGTGTACGTGGCTGGCGCCTTAGCCGATTGAGCCACAGGCGCCGAGCCAGCTCCTATTCTAAAACATGGCTCCAGTGACTTGTATCAGTCACTTGCAGAGTTCTGCCCTTCTCCGCCTCCGGTCTCAAAGATACACACGAAATCCCTCCCAGGTCTGATGTGGGGGAGACTTTTCTATTGTCCAAACCACTGGTTGTGCAGATTTTTATAGGAGTATTAGAATGATAAAAATGGAGGGAGTTCAGCCAAGTGACAAAGCCAACTTTGGGATACCTGACCAGGGAAAAAAATGTCATCAGAACCTCATGATCTGATAAGTATTTTAATGTCTAATCATAGTGTTGTAAAATTTCCTCAGTCATTTCTTAGCTAGAAGTTATTTGAACTGATTTTTATTGTTAACAGATCTCCCCTTCTGCAGTTAATTTTTAGTGCCTGAAATTTACATTAGTGCCTCATGCCTGTAATCCCAGCTTGTCAGGAGGCTTAGGTGGGAGGATCACTTGAGCAGTTTGAGACCAGCTTTGTCTCTAAAAATAAAATAAAATGAAATAAAATTCCTTCAAATATTACTCCTGTTTATAATGTATGACATTGATTTATTACATAGTTGTGTAATTAAAACAAGTAGAATTAGGAAAAAAGTAAAGATATATTCAAAGCCTTAAAATCAGAGTTCAAAGAAGTAAGCAGGGGAGTTTTTGGCATCTCTTAATGAAATAAATTATTGTGTAAATTCAGCATCATTTAACCCTCAACAAGGTTTTTATTTTTATTTTTTAGACCGAGTCTAGCTCTGTTGCTTCAGCCTAGAGTACTATGGCATCGGCCTAGCTCACAGCAACCTCTGGGCTCAAGAGATCCTCCTGCGTCAGCCTCCCAAGTAGCTGGGACTATAGGCGCCCACCACAACACCTGGCTAATTTTCGTATTTTTTAGTGGAGTCACTCTTGCACAGGCTGGTCTCAAACTCCTGAGGTCAAGGACCTCTCACTTTGGCCTTCCAGAGTACTGGGATTATAGGTGTGAGCCACTGTGCCCAGCCAGCAAGATTTTTTTTTTTTTTTTTTGAGACAGAGTCTCAAGCTATCCCCTTGGGTAGAGTGCCATGGCATCACAGCTCATAGCAACCTCCAACTCTTGGGCTCAAGCGAGTCTCCTGCCTCCGCCTCCCAAGTAGCTGGGACCACAGGCGCCTGCCACAATGCCCGGCCGTTTTTAGGTTGCAGCCATCATTGTAGTTTGGCGGGCCCGGGCTGGGGATTCGAACCCGCCACCTTAGGTGTACGTGGCTGGCGCCTTAGCCGATTGAGGCACAGGCGCCGAGTTCATTACATAAATTAATAGAACTATTGCCTGTTAGCATCACATCAGGAAAATGTCTGAGGATCTGTTGAAATCATATTGTGTATTCTTAGAGATTTTCAAAACTCTCTTAGGTTTTGATGTATAATCCCCATTAATTAAATATGATTAGAGTTCAACACGTCAAAAATCCTCACACAAAAGTTCTCCTTGGATCTCTTTTTAAAAAAATTTTATTTATTTGTTTAAAGACAGAGTCTCACTCTATTGCCCTGGGTAAAGTGCTGTGGCATCATCGTAGTTCACAGAAACCACCAACTCTTGGGTTCAAGCTATCCTCTTGCCTCAGTTTCCTGAGCAGCTGGGATTGGATCTCTTTTAGGGCAAGAGTTTTCTTAATTCAGATATTTGGAGTACCAACTTGGGTAAAGAACTATAGCAGCAGGGAGGTGCCTGTGGCTCAAAGGAGTAGGGCACTGGGCCCCATATGCCGGAGGTGGCAGGTTCAAACCCAGCCCCAGCTTAAAAAAAAGAACGATAGCAGCACAAGCAATGTGTCATTTGTTCAGTCAATGACTGTTCACTGAGCGTCTGGTGTGTGCCAGGCTTTCAAGAATGACAGCCATATGAGGAAGAAGCTACTGGCATTTCTATTTTTTATTTTATTAATTTTTTTGAGACAGAATCTCACTCTGTAGCTGAGGCACTCACAGCACCCTCCAACTTCTGGATTCAAGAGATCCATCTATTTCAGCCTCCAGAGTAGCTGGAGGTACCTACCATGACAGCTGGCTAAGTTTTTCTCTTTTAAGTAGAGATGGGAGTCTCTTTCTTGGTCATGCTACTCTGGAACTTCTGAACTCAAGGGATCTTCCCACCTCAGCCTCCTAGAGTGCTAGGATTATAGGCATGAGCTATGGTGCTCAACCCAGGACTTAAAGTGTTGATAACTATGACTTTATAATGGACAGAAGCACACCGTATTGGCAATGTGAAATGCTAATTAATATGAATATGCTCATTTTAATAATATATTACTTAAATAGATAGAGTCTCACTTTATTGCCCTTGGTAAAGTGCCATGGCATCACAGCTCACAGCAACCTCTAGTTCTTGGGCTTAGGCGATTCTCTTGCCTTAACCTCCCATGTAGCTAGGACCACAATACCCAGCTATTTTTTGTTGTAGTTTGGCCAGGGCCATATTTGAACCTGCCACCCTCGATATATGGGGCTGGCGCCCTACCCACTGAGCCACAAGTGCTACCCCTATATGTATGTTTTTTAGAGACAGAGTTTCACTTTATTGCCCTTGGTAGAGTGCTGTGGCAGCATAGCTCACAGCAACCCCCAACTCCTAGGCTTAAGTGATTCTCTTGCCGCAGCCTCTTGAGTAGCTGAGACTACAGGCACCCACCAGAATGCCTGGCTATTTTTTTTTTCACTGTTGCAGTTTGGACGGGGCTAGGTTCAAACCCGCCACACTCAGTATATGGGACCAGCGCCCTATCCACTGAGCCACAGGTGCCACCCTACTTAAATATATTTATCAGAAATGCCAGTGGCATAGCCAGGTGTCATGGCTCATGCCCCTAATCCTAGCATTCTGGGAGGTCAAGGTGGGTGGATCTCTTGAGCTCAGGGACTAGAGCTCAAGGGATTCCAGACCAGCATGAGCAAGAAGAGTGAGACCCCGGCTCCACTGAAAATAGAAAAAAATAGTCACATGTTGTGGTGTATGTCTGTAGTACGATCTATTTGCCTATAGTCCCAGCTACTCGAGAGGCTGAGGCAAGAGGATAGCTTGAGCCCATGAGTTTGTGGTTACTGAGAGTTAGAGTGATGCCATGGCGCTTTACCCAGGGTCACAGAGTGAGACTCTGTCTCAAGAAATCCCCCCAAATAAACAACAACAAAAACCTACTTTGGGTCCTAAGACGTAGAGTAATAGAGGCATTTTTATACCAGGTTTATTATCTTCTTTTTTTTTTTTTTTTTTTTTTTAGACAGAGAATCCAGCTGTCACCCTGGGTAGAGTGTCGTGGCATCACAACTCACAGCAACCTCCAACTCCTGGGCTCCAGCGAGTCTCCTGCCTCAGCCTCCCAAGTAGCTGGGACCACAGGCGCCCATCACAACGCCCGGCTATTTTTTTGGTTGCAGCTGTCATTGTTGTTTGGTGGGTCTGGGCTGGATTCGAACCCGCCACCTTAGGTGTATGTGGCTGGCACCTTAGCCGATTGAGCCACAGGCGCCGAGCCCAGGTTTATTATCTTCAGCAATGAAAGCATCTTTGAATGGGGTGCAGAGATGACCTGGACAAGAATTGCACTGAAGAAGCCTCTTCCTGAATAAAAATGCTGAACCCTCCTTTTGTGCAGTAATGTTAAGCTAAGAAAAAACTGAGCCAACTGATGGAGGCTGATGGGACCTCATGCACATCCAAGGAGAATCTACCCACAGGAAGCTGTACTCTTGGGTAAGTTGCTCAACTAAGATTGACATAGCTAGAACTATATTATCATCCAGCTCACATTTCTCCATCAACACCACAAGAGTAAAAGATCCTATCAGAACCTTTTAAAAAGTCAAGATATTGATGTTGAAAACATTCTTTAAGGCTGGTAATCTTACGTAAAAAGGAAATGAACTTAGCTCTCTCTTGGCTGTTCTTAGCGAACCCTTACTGACTTGTGATTTTATCTTCTTTTTCCTCTGTTCACAAGTTTTCTTTTTTTCCTTGTGTTTACTCTTTTAAATTTTTGCCAGTGAATTATGTCAAATTCACTGATCTAAGATTTGCACAATGTCATTGTTGGTAAAAACTCAAACTCCACTTTGGCCTGATCTTCCAGAATCTCATGTAGTTTCCAACACTCTTCAGTGGTTGCCACCTGACAACCTCATGGACATTTGTTGCCTTACAGTTTCATTCTTATAGTTGACTTTCTTCTTTTAATACCACGAAACAGATGTTAATGTTTTGATTATAAGTGTAAAGAATATTTCTGACCACAAATGTCATTCTTTAGGGTATGAGAACAGTAACTACTTTAGAGAACCATCAGATAAGGAGGTTCCAGTATTAACGCACAGGGTAGCATCCACAGCTGTGGCCTAAAAACGACTAAAAGAAAAGCGTCAAGGAACCAGTAAAACCGACCAGTTTCTCTAAGTGTGAATATGAACTACCGAAATTTCAGACATTTTCTGGCATTGCCCCTCTGTATTCTAAAAGATGTAAAGTCTTTAGGAAATCTCTTGAACCTGCATTGGTGGAATGTGTCAGTTTTCAACTTTCCAAGTGTGTTGTTGTGGGACTAAATACCATGGGAGAAATGGAAACGATAGACATCATCCCAGGGTGAATCAGAAACGACATGAGTCACATACTCCAAGACTTGTTGGAGGAGTTCAGGATCTTGACGGATGAACTACTCAGAACCTTGGGAAACATAGACAGACGATGAGCCCAGTTTCCACCCCCCTTGGGCAGAGGGCCATTGGGTTGTTTCAACTTGTGCTGACAATGGGGAAATGTCTCCCCTCTTCATCCCCCCCTGCCCCTAGGGCATGGGCGAAACTGCAGCACCTTTAGCTGCTACATAACATGGAGACTGTGTCTGAAGCATGCCGATGTGGGAGCCCCATAGCACCCTCTGTTTGCTCCCACCCTCTGTTTGGTGTGTCTTTTCCTTTCTCTCTGCCTGTGCAAACTATGCTCATCTTTAAAGATTCTTCCCCTTCCATTATCTCTTCCACGAATATTCTACTATCAGTAGAATGTACCCCAGTTTGGTCTCTGGAATGAATTCTGTAGTACCCCTCACAGTCACTATCCATTTTATTATTTCTGTGCCTCACCTTTTCTAGCCAGTTTGCAGTTTTTAGTGGTAGGGACAATATTTAAGTTTAATTTTTCTCATTATGCTTTCCTTTTAGTACCTTTCATCCAGTATGAATGAGTGAATTAGTACATGTTTGATTTCTCTATATGTCACCCTTGAAAATTCTAATTTCTTGATGATCTGAGACAGACAGTCCAAGTTTTCTCCCACAAATGCTTCTAAGCAACTGAATCCCAGATCCCAGTTTTTTTTTTGAAACAGAGCCTCAAGCTGTTGCCCTGGGTAGAGTGCTATGATGTCACAGCTCATAGCAATCTCAAACTCCTGGACTTAAGCGATTCTCTTGCCTCAGCATCCCGAGTAGTTGGGACTACAGGCACCTACCACAGTGCCCTGCTATTTTTTGGTTGTAGTTGTCATTGTTTGGCAGGCCCAGGCCAGATTTGAACCTGTCAGCTCTGTTGTACGTGGCTGGTGCCTTAGCTGCTTGAGCTACAGGCACCACCAGATCCCAGTTTTTGATTCAGAAGACATGTTCATGGCCCCTCATCATAACAACTTTTTCAATATACCATTCTTTACTAAGGGGTTGATTGCTGAACAACTTCCAACTCAGTTGTAAGGGCCCATAGCTCTCCTTTCTTAGGAGGGATACAATACAATGGTCCACACCAGGGGTCCTCAAACTTTTTAAACAGGGGGCCAATTCACTGTCCCTCGGACCATTGGAGGACGGACTACAGGCCCCAGGACAAGTCGGCTGCTAAGCAGGATAGGCAACAGCGGCAAAAACACTTGGTGGGCTAGATAAATGTCCTGGGCATCCTGCGTGTGGCCCGCAGGCTGTAGTTTGAAGATGCCTGGTCCACACCATTCATGCTCTATTTGAAAATTGTGTTCTTGTCATCTATGAAGGTAAATTTATTTTCTTTTTTTTTGAGACAGAATCAAGCTTTTGCCCCGGGTAGAGTGCCAAGGTGTCACAGCTCACAGCAACCTCAAACTCTTGGGCTTAAGTGATTCTCTTACCTCAGTCTCCAAAGTAGCTGGAACTACAGGTGCCCACCACAACATCTAGCTATTTCTTTGGTTGCAATCGTCATTGTTGTTGTAGCTTGCCCGGGCCAGATTTGAAACCACCAGCCTTGGCATATGTGGCCAGTGCCCTACCTATTGAGCTGCACACAGGCGCCACCCTATGAAAGTAAATTTCTATCAAGGAAGGCCTGAGTTTGCCTCCCTTAAAAGAATGTGCTACTGTGTTGGTTTCTGTTGATGCTCTGTCAGAGGACACTCATTGTTAGTTGTTCCCAGGAATGTTGTTGGTTCTTTTACTGACGTGGTTTTGCTTATAATCAAAGGCTCACAAGTGGCAAGGGGAGGCTCACAGTCAGGGAGGGTCTACAGTCTGTAGTTTTTGGGTGAGAAACTAACTGAGGCCCCTACTACGCAGCTGAAGCTTTGACTTAATTTGCATTTTCTGTACAAAGCAGGGGCTGCAGCGGGCTGCAGAGGAGAATACAAGAATAGGCCCAGAGAGTATTTCTTCTTGGTTCAGGACCCTCAGAGCCACCTGGCTGTCCACTTTCACAGCCAGGTGGTAGATAAAATTGTATACAATGGGTTTCAATCTTGTACAAACTAGAATCCTTTTGAGAGTGAAATGGAGGTACTAAAAACAATTTTAAAAAATTAATTGACCTGCAATAGGAGCAAGCAGGGACTGTCCCAGGATGTATGATATTTGAAAGCTCTGAATTTTCTGGAAATAAAAACTCACAGAAGCCTTTGCACACCAAATTGTGCATATACATTCTTGGATTTCATGGAGGCCTCCTGAAGCCAATCCGGGAATCCTTTGGATGGTGAGGGGGATCCCCAAGGTTAAAATCCTTGATTTGGAAATTTTGTCATTTATTCTATGCCAGAAATCCTGCTACTTTTAAAGATTTTTATTCAGCCTTTTTGTGACTCTGCATATATTTATTGATCACTTGCTACCTCTGGCATTTTGCTGGATCATGGACAGACAAGAATAATTAGAGTCCTTTCCCTGGAGGCACTATCTTTCTGGATTGGGAGGTGGATAATTGCAATGCTTCAGTAGGAATACTGGTAATGCACTGCCATGGCTTAAGATAGAACATCCTTCCTAAATTCAATTTCTGCATTCCTCCTCCTCCTCCTTCTTCTTTTTTTTTTGGTTGTCATTGTTGTTTAGCAGGCCTAGGCTGGGTTCAAACCTGCCACCTTTGGTGTATGTGGCTGGCACCCTGCTGACAGCTACGGGCGCCACCTGCCTTCCTTCTTTAAGCCTATTTTATTCCTGGGGCTGGCAAAGAAGGGAGTGACACTTGAACTGGGTTGTGAAAGTTTAGAGGCAGTTTGGCAATGATAGAAAATGAAGTAAAATACCTAACTCGTGTGAAGTGACCAGTCCTTTGCACTTGTCCCAGATGCAGAAACAATAGCAAATTTCACAAACCTAGAGACCAGGGCTATTGCTAGGCAGTATAATACCAGGTGCTAGGATGAGTTTTATGTGTCAACTTGGCTAGACACAGCACCCAGTTATGTAATCAAACACTGGTCTACGTGTTGTTGTGCAGGTAGATGTAGTTAACAGATCTATAATCAGCTGACTTGAACTAAAGGAGATTACCCTTGATAACGTGGGTGGGCCTCAACCAATCATGTGAGGGCAAAATCTGAGGTTTCTTGGGAAAGAAGGAATTCGGCTTCTGTACTGAATTATCAACTTCTGCCTGAGTTTCCAGTGTGGTGAACTGCCTTACAAATTTCAAATTTGCCACCCCCACAGTAGCATAAGCCAATCCCTTCCCTTCCCTCCCCTTCCCTTCCCTTCTCTTCCTTTTTCTTTTCTTTTTTCTTCTTCCCTTCCCCTCTTCTTTTTTTTGTTTTCTTGTTTTTTGAGACAGGGTCTTCCTCTGTCACCCTAGTGGTGTTGTCACAGCTCACTGAAACCTCGACCTCGACCTCCCGGGCTCAAGGGACCCTCCTGCCTCAGCCTCCCAAGTAGCTGGGGCTACAGATGCCCACCCTGACACCCAGCTACTTTTTCTATTTTGTTAGAGACCTGAGGTCTTGATCTTGCTCAGGCTAGTCTTGAACTCCTAAGCTCAAGTAATGCTCCCACTTCGACCTCCCAGAATGCTAGAATTATAGGTGTGAGCAACCGCACCTAGCCCATGGGCCAATTTCTGAAAATAAATCTATCTATACCTATATCTATGTTCTCTGGGCTCTGTTTCTCTTTGGCTGATTAACCAGGGCTGAGAACGGTGTTTGAATCCTGGCTCTGAATCCTGACTCCCACACTTCTGGCTGCATGATTTTAGATAAAATATTTGATTTTCCAAAATATCAATCTCTTCACTTGTAAAATGAGACAACAATAGTAATTCCCTCCTAGGTTTGCTGAGAGGATTAAATGAGTGAATGCGTTGAAAGCACTCAGCAAATTATCCAGCATAGGTTAAAGGTGCAGGAATGTTACCTCCTGTTCTATTTTTAGTGGTTTCTTTTTATTTTATTATTTTTTTTGCTGCCATTTATTTGAGGTGTGGAGGTCATACAACACATTGTGCATCGTGATAGCCCAAGCTTTTGTGGGGAGGGGAGCAAAACGTCATGCTCGTTTTTAGAAGTGCCTTTGACCCAGCATTTCCATCGGCCATATGAACAGCCACGGGATTGTACCGCAGCTGCTGTTTCACCAGCAAAGTGGGTCACCCCCAAGTGGGCTGAGGAAGTGATTCTGGGAAGCACAGTCTGGACACAGGGACTGGTCGCCAGGGAATAGCAGTTGCAGAGACTGCTGCGGTGACTCAGGGTTCTGGGTACACATTGGGGTCCTGTTTGAACCAAAACACAGTGTAACCCAGGAAGCAAGAGTGGTGCCCCAAATAGCATGGGGCTAACCTTAATGCATTCACTGCCCTTTGGTTAAAGTGGACTGCTTTATGGAGGTCCTCACCTAATATTATAGACTGTATCGAGCCATTCAGTAGTTTTCTTGCTCCATTTGTTTGTGTACATGCCTGGAGTGGATAGAGGGTCTGTATGGCATAAATTAGAGGAATGAAAAAGCCCAGTGTCCAGGCCATAAACCCAGTGCTGTGCCATTCCTAAAGATCTGTGCCCCTTGGGCAAATTGAGGGCCAGGCCCCAGGTGTATGTTTGCACAGAGAACAGTGATTTGGTTGGAACGCAGCCTTCCAGAGAGGACATCTAAGGAGTCAGCTCTGCCCGGTCCTGGAATACGTGCTGGACAATTAGCATAACCCTGGAAGGTGTTGTTGGCTGTTTTGATGGTTTGATATTTGTTTAAGGTTGTTTGAATATTGATCTGTGAGGCTGTTGTTAACCTGGGAAAGGAAACCATGACACCACAGTATTTAGTCTGGGGAGGATGCTTTCATATAATAGGGACTAACTTGCTAGAAATTAGAAATATAAACACAAACCACTGTCTCTCTTTCTCAAATATTTTTTTTTTTTGAGACAGAGTCTCACTTTGTTGCTCCCAGTAGAGTACTGTAATGTCATAGCTCACAGCAACCTCAGACTCCTGGGCTCAAGGGATTCTCTTGCCCTAGCCTCGTGAGTAGCTGGGACTACAGGCGTCTGCCACTACACTGGCTATTTTTAGAGATGGGGGTCTCGCTCTTGCTCAGGTTGATCTGGAACTCCTGAGCTCAAGTGATCCACCTGCCTCAGCCTCTCAAAGTGCTGGGACTACAGGTGTGAGCTGCCACACCTGGCTCTCAAATATAATAAAAGCACAAATTCCTAGTAAATTAAAAAAAAAAGAACTCAAGTAATGATTAGTGGGGATTTTTTTTAAAAATATATACAAATAAGGTAGCTAGGTATTTGTCTTATCTTCTGGCTCCCTATAGCCCTCTGGCTTAGAACCTGGCCTGATCCTGCTCGAGGATTGGCTGTGGGGTAAGGGGACCAGTCCAGTCGGTGTGGGGCTGAGGCCACACAGCACCGTGGGTCACAATGGACACAGGTTGGATTAATGTTGGGGTAAGTGGTGGTTTCATGTCTGTCATCCAACATTTCCAGCCCTCCACCTTCTAAATACAGAGTAGAATTACTTCTCAGTTCCCTTGCAGGTGGATAAGAGACCAGTTCTGGCCAAGGAGTGGAGCGAAAGTGACCTGAGTCACTTCTGAGTTGGACCATTAAATTACCCCAGTGAGACCCTCTGATGGTTGCTCTTCTTCTGAATAGCCACTGGCAGTGTCTGAGATTATGACTTTCCCATTGGCCTGAATTCCTAACTGGTTACAAGAAGAACCTGCCAGGTAACCAGAAATGGACAAACTGTAGTTCTTTTTCTGAGCCATCCATGGAGATTTTGGGCTTATTATGCAGCATAACCCGATCTGTCCTGACTGATACAGAAGACTGATCATTGGATGATTATAGAATGTTACATAATTACATTTCTTGCACTTCTCAGATGTGTTTGCATCTCTGAAAGTTACTCTCACATTCCCTTAGAATGGTTCAGCAGTTCTTTCATAAGGAGCTTACTCAAAATATAACAGGTACAGATCCCATCTTGTTCTAGAAGTGAATATTTGAGAATTTGTTTGGAATTTAACCAGGGTCCAGAAGTGAGAAGGTGGAGTAACTTTTAGGTTATTAGTTGTTGGAACTAGAACAGATCCTTGGAATCTACTGTCCAAAACTTTAACTATACCAAGAAGAAAATCAAAGCGTGTAGAACCCAGGAGAGTGATTTAACCAAAGTCTTATAGCTTGGTAGTTGGTTAGCAGTACAGGCAGGACTAGGAGTCAGTAACTGGCTTTTTTTTTTTTTTCTGTGTAACTAAGAGCTATTTGTAAAGATCAAAAAGGAGTCTGCTGGACCTGTAGTTGATACTGTCCAATGACACAAGCTACCAATGTGCCATTTGTTTGGTAGCTACATAAAAAAGTAAAAAGAAAAGGATAAAATTGATGGT
The DNA here is from genome assembly GCA_963574575.1 of Galagoides demidoff. Classification (NCBI taxonomy): domain Eukaryota; kingdom Metazoa; phylum Chordata; class Mammalia; order Primates; family Galagidae; genus Galagoides; species Galagoides demidoff. The sequence continues at coordinate 28,020 of CAUYQV010033621.1, read as the reverse complement.
GATGATCTATTTTATTTAAACCAATATATCAAAAATGTCATTACATTTTAACATGTAATCAATACAAAAGTTATTAATGAAACATTTCCTTTTTTTATGTTGTCTTCAGAATCTGATGTGCGTTTTAAACTTACAACACACCTCATTTGGACTAGTCACATTTCAAGGGTCTAACAGTCACATGTGTCCCGTGAGTAGCATATGGGACACACACCTCAAAATTCTCGTAGGGCATGAGATTTCAACTTCCCTTTGTTAATACCTGATTTTGTGTCACCTCCAATGACATGTTTCTCAATTTCTTTATCTGAATACCAAACATCCTAAAACTTGGCCCCTTGTCACTTGACAGGGATGTGAAGGCAAGGAATGAGATAACGTCTGAGTTGAGCAGAAAGTTCTATCAGTCTAATGCAAGGTGCTTTTCTGTTTCATGTGTCTGTGGGGGAAGTCCCATGAGCACCCATGGGAACTATGCGTGTTACTGTAATGGAAAAACAAACATTCCTCATCAGGCCCAGAATAATACTAGGTTACTAACAGGGGCGCACTTTTCCATGTGGGTGGGGACTTTCTGCCGAAAGCTGACAGAGGTATAAAGTCTTGTTGTGCTATCACATGGGTAAAGATACAGAACTTGGCAGGCTGCTGGGTAGGGGAGGTGGGAAAGGTAAACTAGGGAATTAAAGACTATTGTTTTCAGAGATCACCTGTGACCACTGTCACCTTTAGTGTCAGGACACTAAAGGAAGCACAGGCAGAGTGTTACTCTTTTAGGGTTCAGAATGGTTAATTCAAGTTTGCTTTTTGGTTGAGTTTGGACAAGTTTCTATTAATCAAGCTATGGGGTGGAATTTCCAGGGACAGTAAAATTTGCTCTTTCCCCTTCTGTGTGGAGCTCTTTCCAAATTGCACAAAGTATAAGTTACCCTACAAAATGCTGGGACTTGGCGCCTATTGCCTTATTACTTTAATCCTCCAGGGACCAAATACTTTCAAACCCTTTAAAATAGAGCTCTAAGGCTGGATGCAGTGTGTGCACCTGTAGCCCCAGTGACTGTAGAGGCTGGGGCCAGAGGATCACTTGAGCCCAGAAGCTTGAGGCTACAGTGAGCTATTGCACCTGTGACTAGCCACTGCACTGCAGTCTGGGTGAAATAGTGAGACCTTGGGTCTAAAAAAATTAAATTAAATTAAATTAAATTAAAAAAAACAAGATAGAGCTCTAAGCTGTGGGTGAGCATGGCTTGCCTTTTCAAGCCACACTATATCTTTATTTAAATGAATGGAGCCACACCTCAGCACCCAACTGTTCCTAATATCTTTTTATAGTTATGACACATGCACATTCCTTTTAGCTTCAAAGCACAAGTAAGAAATTGTTTGTGGCAAGTTGAGGAAGAAATATTTAGGGAATTAGGTTTATGATTCTGGTTCCTAATAGCTACTTTTAATTTAATAACTAGTTTGTGCCAAACATTTCGTATGTACTATTTGTCCTCCATACGCCTTAAAGGTGGATATTATTAACTCTTATTTTACAGATGAAGGAACTGGGCTCCAGAGAACTTAGATAACTTATTCAAGGAGGTAAGAAAAAAACTGAAACTTGAAAATAATAATAAAAGAATTACTGCCTTGATTTCTTTTTAGTAATGTCGGAAGCATGGTCTTATAGAACCCCTACCCCCTAAGAATTATTTAAGTCTCTAGAGAGAGTATCTTTGATTGACAACTTTTTATGATTAGGACCTAGACTCTATAAAATTACAGAGTCCAATTTTTTAAATTTGTGGATTGATAGGTTGTAAATTACAGTAGAACCTCTGTATATTGACCAGTCAAGGGACTGTAACAAACTGGTCAACAGATAGCAATGGTTAAGGAACTAGGCCTTCTGTGCTGATTCGTACATGTGCATGTCTGGTTCATGAAAATTAAGTCAACGTTGGCTCGGTGCCCATATAGCACAGTGGTTATGGTGCCAGACACATACACTGAGGCTGGTAGGTTCAAACCCGGCCTGGGCCAGCTAAATAACAATGACAAATGCAACAGAAAAATAGCCAGGCATTGTGGTGAGTGCCTGTGGTCCTAGCTGCTTGGGAGGCTGAGGCAAGAGAATAGCTTAAGCCCAAGAGTTTGAGGTTGCTGTGACCTGTGACGCCATGGCACTCTACTGAGAGTGACATAATGAGACTCTGTCTCCAAAAAAAAAAAAAAAAAAAAAGAAAGAAAGAAAGAGAAAATTAAATTAGGTCAACCTTAGGAGGTGGTCAGCTATGGAGGTTCTACAGCGGTTTTGTCCCATAGAAATGCAATTTATTTCTTTCCATTATAAAAGATAATCCCAAAGATTATAGTTTTATTGTTTCAGTAAATAAAACGTTACTCAGACATTACACAATTTTATATCTAATTTAGGAAGATTCTTTCAGCATTTATTTCCTGCTAGGGTAAATAAATGTCCATTTTCAAATGCTCTTAGAACCACCTTTACCATCTTATTGGGTCCCTCATTAAGGAGCTAAATCTATCTTAGATATGTGCTCACTATATGAGCGTTAAAGTAAAGAACTACAAAGAACCCAGGTTTAAGCCAACAGTTAGCTGTGGAGGTTTCATGGATGATGGCAGAAGACATGAGCCTTCCGGGTCAGAGACAAAGGACTCTATGATGAATAATACAGTAAGCTACATGAGCATCAGTACTTTTGTGCCAGTACCCCTGCCCTCACCAAAGCCCCAAAGGAATGATATTCAGGGGTCCTCAAACTTTTTAAACAGTGGACCAGTTCACTGTCCCTCAGACCATTGGAGGGCCAGACTATGGGCCCTGGTATGAGTCGGCTGCTAAGCAGGACAGGCAGTGGTGGTAAAAACACCTGTGGGCCAGATAAATGTCCTAGGCGGGCTGCATGTGGCCCGCAGGCCATAGTTTGAGGATGCCTGCATAGACACAAGTGGATGCCTCTATGTTCAGTGGGTCACATTTTACTAAATATAGGGAACCTGAATCTTTTATAATGCTAGTAAACCTGACTCCCTTTTTCTCCAGAGTGAGACACTATCTCTAACTAAGGCTGTTAGCTATGTAAGTATCTTTGCAAGAACTGTTTAGACCAAAGTGTCTTGCTTATAAGATTCTCATGGAGAATTATCTCCCAACAGTTAAACTTTTCTTTTTGCAGTTTTTGGCTGGGGCTGGGTTTGAACCCGCCACCTCTGGCATATGGGGCCAGGGCTCTACTCCTTTGAGCCACAGGCGCTGCCCCCGACAGTTAAACTTTTAAATTAAAAAAAGTATACTCACCTGTAATCCTAGCACTTGAGAGGCCAAGGTGGGTGGATTGCCTGAGCTCATGGGTATGAGACCAGCCTGAGCCAGAGCGAGACCTAAAAATAGTTGGGCCTTGGTGGTGGGCACCTGTAGTTCCAGCTACTTGGGAGGCTGAGGCAAGAGAATTGCTTGAAACCAAGAGTTTGAGATTGCTGTGAGCTATGACGCCACAGCATTCTACCGAGGGTGACAAATTGACCAAGATTTCATGGCCAGTAAGTGGCCAAGCCCGGATTCTTCCCGGCTCCAAAACCTACACTATTTCTATTATACTAAGAAAACACAGGTCACACTGCGTGTGACCAATAAAAGAATCCCCCACTACTATTAGCATTTTGTATCTTTTCCATCCTAGAGTGGAAGTGGTTTTGGTTTGGAAAACAAGCATTAAAACACAAAAGAGATGGTTAGTCTTATTGCCAAAGTCCTACATTTCTTGAGATACTTAAAACTCTTATTGTGATAAAATTTTAATAGAAACCCTAAAGCCACAAAAATTTTAGGCAATTAGGACACCAGTCTGTGAATAACATAAGAGCAGGGACCACATTGTATTTGTCCTTCTATTCTTGGAACCTAGCCCAGTGTCTGGTACCTAGTAGGTGCTCACCAAAATTTGTGTTGAACCAGTGAATAAATAAATTATAGGTAAAAGAAATACTCCCATTTAGCCCTTTCCTATCCAATTTCTTGTTGGTCCTTTCCACTTCTAGCAAATAGATTTCTGTTGAACTCATTTGCGTCCTTTGCTTCAGCTGCTTGTTCCGATAACTTATTCCATATGTTTATTTCCTTTAGTGCGAAAAGATTTGGCTGGAGTTTTCTCTTTTATTTATAGCTTCCTGAGTTGTCAGTCCTGTCCCTGCTTGCTTGTTCTCTTTCTCGAACGCACACACCCACCCGGGAGTGTGAAGGAGCAGAGCGCCGTCGGCTACAGCCTCGATTCAGAGGCTGTTGAAAGGCTTGCCGTTGTTTCTGGACAGGCATCCCAGGCTGCTGTCCCCAGGCCAGCAAGGCCAACTGCTCAGCCTGCAGCCTGGGCCTTCACTCCTGAGACACTCTGCCACCGTCAGGCTGACCACATGCCCTCTCCCTCCTCAGGTGCGCGAAGCCCATATGGTGGCGAGTGAAATGGGAACAGACCCACTGAGCTCCCACAAGGGGCCTAGAGGGAGCTGACAAGAGGCTGAGCTTGGAAGGGCAGGGAGAGTCAATCCACTCAGCCCACAGGAACACCGGAGACTGGAGATCTCAGCTTAATTAATAAGGGACAAGGAAGCCATTTTCCAGGGTCACCCTGAACTTTGACAAGCAAATTAGGAATTATGGCTTGAAGAGTAGGGCCTTAGAGTGTAAAGTTCATTTTTGTGTCCATGTCTGAACCTAAACAAATGGTGTGAATGACATTAGAATGCCCAAGGTCAAGCCCAGCAGTGTCCTCCCTCTGGGTGGTTGAAGGCAAGGAAACACTGTGAGGCTTCACAGGTGCATAGCATACCTAAGTGCCACAGAGCCACTGTCCCCAGTACCCACTGAGGCCACCTGCAAAGCCCCATAGTCCAGGTTTATATTGTTCTTTCTCTTTTTTTCCACTGAGCTGCAAGCGAGGGAAGGAAGTAGCCTTCTCTTGCTAGTGCAGGGGTGGGTAATGATTTGCATGTGCCAGGAGGGTGGTGAGGCACTTTTATAGCTGCCTTTTCCCCAGGCTGCCCGAAGGAGAGAGGGCGAGGAACAGGTTTTTGGCAGGTTTTGTTTCAGTTAAGGCTCTGCAGCGGTGGGACAGGCCGCCTGTCAAGTCTAAGCTGCAGAAGGATTTCTGCTTGATACAGGAGGCTGGAACAGATTATTTCTAAAGTCTTTTCTAAAAGGGAGGCTAAGGTTTTTCCACATTTAGCTCGCCTATAGAAGGGCAGTATGGTGTATTGATAAAAAGCAGAGGCTGAAGCCAGGCTATTGAGATTTGAACTCTGCTAGGTAGAGTTCTGCTAGGTTTTGCCTGCATAACTTCAGGCAAAATTCCGTGCCTCAGTTTACTGTTCTGTAAAACAGGCATGATGAGAGCAGCAGCTATTTCATGAGAGATGTGCTGCCTCATCTCAGGGGTTTAGTGCAAGAGATAAGTGAGTTAAAACATGCATGAGTGTGACCCATGCCTGGCCCAAGGTCTGAGATTGATTAATGGTCACTATTGTTATTAAATGTTCAAAACTAAAAAAAAAAAAATACAAAGGTTCTGAGCCCCCTTCTTCCTCACAATAAGTAAGGGGCACTTTCTGCCTTTTCTAGTACTGGGAACTGGGTGGGCTGCGGAGGAAGAGGTAAACACGCCCTGTGACAGCAGGAAGGTGGGAAGAATCAGCTCTGCCCTCCTACACAGCTCAAGTCACAGCTATAATCACAGGTCTTGTTTGCCACAGCAAAGGAGGAAGATGCAGTGAGATGACAGATAGACAAGGTCACCATCAGTCATCGTCATCACTGTCACCATTGTCTTATGATCCTTTTCCAAGTAGCTCAAAGGTGATTAGTGCTGAAATAATAAATGTCAATATGTTTAACAAAATTGCGTCTGAGCTGGTGGAGGCTGATCCCAACCTTTCCTGGGTGCAGCAACTGTCACAGATCAGCCAGAATCCTGCCCACACAGAGTGGGCACTCGAGAGGTACCGATCCCCTGTCATACCTCCTTCACCTCCACTTCCCAGTCAGCTTCTTTTCACCTGTTCTGGGGGTGCTACTCCAAAATCTCCCCGATTCCCTAGGTCTAATACCCTCACTCCACCCTGACCTCACTCATAACAGGTGACACCACCTCTCTATTCACAGAGGACATAGAGACCATTAGGGTAACCCCTCCATGTCCTCCTTTCAAACCAGCTTACCCATTATTAATCCATCTCCCTTTTGTCTGAGAAAATAACAGATTTCCTCTCTGAGGCCAAATGCTCTGTAACCTGTGCCGCCTCTGAGTCGCTCCTGTTTTATCTGCTCCTTCTCTCCCTCCAAAGCTCAGGTGATAGATTTCCTTCATGAATTTATTTTTTGTTGTTGTTGAGACAGAGTCCCACCTTATGTCCCCAGCAGAATGCAATGGCGTCCTAGCTCACTGAAACCTCAGACTTGGGCTCTGGGCATCTGGTTGCCTGAGCCTCTGGATGCTGCTGGAATTACAAGTGCTCACTGTGGCTCCCAGTTGGGTTTTTACACGTTTTTAGGAGTAGGGGTCTCTTGCACAGGCAAGTCTTGAACTCCTGAGCTCAAGCAATTCTCCCTCCTTCTCTTTTTGTTCCCTCCTGAGCTAACAAATGTGTCCATGTCTCTTTAGACACAGTACTACCTTCGTCCTTCCTACTGTCCTGTCTCCAGGTACTCCCTCTGTCTCTTGTCTGTGTTGCCTTTCTCCTCTTGCTGTCTGGTTGATTTTGTTTATTTGCATAGCTTTGGCCAACATTTCTGTCTTCAACTGTGACATCTTCATGTTGTCTGTTCCTAAGGCTCCATGGGCACCTCCAACATGACATATCCCAAATCAAGTGCATTGAGTTCCTTGCTGAACCAACTGGTCCTCCTCCTGCCTCCTCTTCCATTTTGAATAATGCTGTCACCATCTGTGAAGGCTCTTTGAGCAAACCTCAGCATCATACTTATTCATTTCTTCAGCCTCCACAGCTAATGAATCACAGAAAGATTTTCCTGGAACATAATTCACAGTACAAGCTTGTTGAGTCCTCCAAGGCAAGTTATGCACCGGGCCCTTCCCCACACTGTCAACCCTCACCATTCTAAGACTTTTGAATATATGAGTAGGCACAGGCAGGAATCGGGTTGATGGAACAAATTGATAGGTATTATCAAAGGGCCGAGAGTAAAAGTCCTATGTATACATTTGCAGAAACATGTTGCAATTTTGGAGAGGATTTCTCTTGCTCAGGCCAATTTCTAAAAGGCAATTTACTATGTGATCAGCATTAGCTGCAGGCAGATAGATACAGGCTATGTGGGTCAATGCATTTCTTGAAAATTGTAAATGTCTGGTTATACTGAGTCTATGTGAACTTGTTATCAATAAGGAGGACTTTAGCAATCATTGCAATGACATTCTCAAATTTCTGTTTCATAAAATATACAAGTCATTTAGATTTATAGAAAACTATCAAATGTGTGGTCCTTTGGGGAATGTTTAAAGAGTGCAAGACATGGTGGTCAATCTCAGGTTGCTCACAGAGGCACCAGAAGGCCCACACATGGGTGAGGAGCGTTGGCAATGGTAGAAGACTAGTTGAGCCTACAGGTGAAGTTCTCCATTCAGATGATAAACACTGCGGGAGGCTCAAGGCAAGAGGTTAATTCAGGCCTGAGGAGAAGGAGGTGGTTTGGATCCTGTTAGGTTAGAATGTCCCCTACAAATTGCATATTGAAACTTACTCCCAAACGTGGCACTATCAAAAGGCGGAAACTTTAAGAGGTGATTGGGTCATGAAGGTTCTGCCCTTACAAGTGGATAAATCTATTCATAGATTAGTGGATTAATGGGTTATCATAGGAGAGAAACTGTTGGGTTAATAAGAGAAGGAAGAAAGATTTGAACTAGCACGCACAGCCCCCTTACCAAGTTGAGACTCTGCAGAGAGTCCCTACCAGCCTCACCAGATGTACCCCCTTGACCTTGAACTTTCCAGCCTCCAGAACTGTAAGAAATATAGTTCTTTCTTACAATTTACCCAGTTTCAGGTATTCTGTTATAAACAACAGGAAAGTGGACTAAGACCCCATTCAAGGAGTAGCAGTTTTTGAAAATTATGAAAATAAAATAATAACTAGAAAAATTTATGAAAATAGCAACAGCCACCCCTCACTGTGGGTAGCCTTTTAAATTGGAACAAAGAAAGAGAAGTACTCAAGAGGGGTCATTACAGTCTGAGTGTGTCCCCCCACCAAATTCATACTTTGAAACATAATCTGTAATAAGGTGGTATTAAAAGATGGAGCTTTGGGGAGGTGATGAGAACACAAGGACTTTCACCCTCAGGAATGGGATTAACACCCTTATGAATGAGGCCTAGGGAACGTGTTTGTTCCTTCCACCACATAGGAATGCAGCAAGAAGGTGCCATCTGTGAGGAAGAGGGTCCTCACGGATGTCGGATCTGCCAGCACCTTGATCCTGGACCTTCCAGCTTTCAGAACTGTGAGCAATAAATTTCTGCTGTTTACAAATTGCCTAGCCTAAGTGTTCTGTTACAGCAGCCCAAATGGATGAAGATAGAGGGTAAAGCTTAATGAACAGTTTAAAGAAGGGAACAAGAATATTTTCTGCAGAGCACTGTGAGGAGGGTGGCCTAAGGGGCGGTGAGAGGTGGGCAGGGAGACCCTTTCTAGGGGAGGGATAGAGTGTCAGACTGAGAAATTGGGGCTTCTTTGATAGATAAGTGGAAACTCTGGAGTGTTCTTAGTTTGAGGATGACAATAAAAGCTGGGAGCCAGGAAATGAAGTGTTGATGCCTAGCAATCCCTTTTCTCTCCCAATTCCACCTACCTTTGTGTCCATGTGAACATGGGTCTAGGGTAGGGTGACCAGATGTCCCGATTTTGGCGGGACAGTTCCGCTTTGCAATAATTTGTCCCGCGTCCCGTGCCGTTTTAAAATTTTTGGAAAGAATGCACGAACGGGGGCTGGAGAACAAGAAGGGAATATACGGTTTTCGGTCACCGTATGGCTATTTCGCCAGAATATGAGTTTTATATTATTTTTGTTAATTTTATAATGTTAAACTGTAATAAATAATTGCTGAGAAGTGATTATCCAGAACTGCTTATCAAAGTTTGCATTGTTGTCAGCCCTGCCTGCTCCGTCCCCTGCCCCCACCTTCCACCCCCTCCACTCCGCTCCCCCTCCCCCCTGCCTCCGCCCCCCACCCCCCCCCACCCCGCCATGTTGTCCTGCCTTACAGATGTTAAAATCTGGTCACCCTATTCTAGGGGCAAGACTGTTACCTACGTGCTGTCCACAGTGTCTCATAAAAAGAAGGAACGTTGTTCATCTACATTTGAAGTTTATTTTGCAAGTAATAGTAGGTTTAGCATCCTGACCTCTAGGAGGTCACATTCTTAAGTGCTGTAGGATAGTCAAGGCAGTTCTCTTAGGATATCTGCTAAGACATTCTTTTAGCAGGAGATAGCCTGTATCCATTCCAAGAATGCACCTGTTAGATGAGAATCCAGATCTGGTCACCACCAGTAGGCCAGATGCAATGGCTCATGCCTGTAATCCTAGCACTCTGGGAAGCTGAGGCAGGAGGATTGCTTCTGAGTTCAGGCATTCCAGACTAGCCTGAGTGAGAGTGAAACCCCATCTCTACAAAAATAGAGAAACTAGCTGGGCATGGTGGCAGGTGCCTATAGTCCCAGCTACTTGGAAAGCTGAGGCAAGAAGATCATTTAAACTCAGAAGTTTGAGGTTGCTATGAGCGAGGCTAAGGCTGCTGCACTCTATCCAGGGTGAGACTCTGTCCCCAAGGGAAAAAAAAAGTTATTTGATAGAAAAAAAAAGAGAGAGAGCTAAGTCGGGCTCTGTGCTAAATTGTGGGACAAGATAAAAACTACTGATTTTAGGCCCATAATAGCCATTTTGCAAAATTTGTAACACAAAGGTGCTTCTGTTCATCTTGAGGTTGTGGGCTGATGGATTTATGGAAATGATCTGACACCAAGAACATACTTCTCTTCCCTCTCCTCTCTCTCCCATCTTCCTTAATCCCTTTCCTTCCTTTCCTTAGCAATATTTTTCAAATGCCTCATCTTGGGTTTGTTTTCACAGTGTAAAGAAACCAAGCAAGGTTTCTATCTTCCATTAGAAGCATATTCCAGAAGGGAAGACATAAATATTAAGTAAACAAATTAGTAAATAAGATAGTTTCATTAGGTGATGAGTGCTGGAAAGAAAGAAAAGAAAACAGGGGATCACATTGGAAAGTGACTGGAGTGTTAATTTCATTTCCCCCAGAGTAGACAGGAAGGTCATTCTGAAGGAGCATCCCTGACTGGGGACCACTTCTGGGGTGGTTTTGGCGGCCTGGGTGGGAGGCATTGCTGGAAGAGGTAGGAAATAATAAGGGTCAGTCATGAAACAGCAAGATGATGGATGTGACTAGAGAGGAGAAGTCAGGGGGAGAAAGGTAGGACCAGGAGGAGTGGCCAGGAGCTAGACCCTTAGGGACTTGTAGGACATGACAAAGATCTTACGTTTCGTTCCATGTGCAGTGGGAAGCCATTGGTCGGAGTTGAGTAGGGGAGTAAGGTGATCAGATTTATAGTTTAAAAAGCATACCCAGACCACTCTTGGAGAATATTTTGTTGTGGAGACAGAAGGATGCGGGAAGACCAGCTGCTTGGCTGCTATAGAGAGCAAGTGAAAGCTGGTGGAGGTGGAAGTATGAAGATGGCATTGAGAAGGGTAAGCGGGGTTAGGCAGGGCTCAGCATACATTTTAAGGACTTAACAGAGGACTTGCTACTAATGCATTGGATGTGCAGTGGGGGCCAAAAGAGAGGAAGGAATCCAGGATGATCACTAGGTTTGTGGTTTGAGCAACTGGATGATTTATGAGGCCATTTTCTGAGATAGGGCTGTTTAGAAGGAGGTGGTTTAGATTGGAAAGCTCAGAGCTCTGTTTTTAATAACTTTGAATGAGAACATGGAGTATTAGATTGATACTGTAGTCTAGAGTTTAAGATAAAGATAAGAGGTGGAAGTACACTTTGGAAGTCACAAGCATGTAGGTGGTATTTAGAGCCACAGGTCAAGACCTGAGGTGGGACGTGCCCGCCCAAGGATGAGACTGTGCTCAGGGGCCCTGTGTTATTTAATGGACAGTTCAAGGATGAGGTGCCATAAGGAAAGCTGAGGAGGAATGTCCAGTGACACTGGAGGAAATCAGAAGGGAAAGATGTCCTGAAAATCATGTTTTAGGAAGGAACAGGTGGGCATCTGCATGAAATCCTATTAAGAGTAAAAGGAGGACAGAGAATTGACTACTGAGTTTGACATGATGACCTTGACAGTGGCAGCTGCAGATGGATGGTGAGAATGAACTTCTGAACAGAAAGGATTCAAGAGATAATGGGAAATAAAGAAGTGGAGACAGCAAGTATGAGTATAGACAATTCTTTCTAGTTTTTTCTATAAATTGGAGCAAAAAATGGGGATGTGGGGTCAAGGATGGGTTTGAAAAAGTGGGAACTATTAAAACCTTTTTGCACACAGATGGAAGTGGTTCAAAAGAAAGGGAAAATAGATGAATCAGAAGAAAAAGAAGATAATAGGAGTTGCAAAGTCTGTAAGTAGGCAGGAGGGTGGGAGATCTAGAGCACAGGGGAGTACTTGGGCTTAGGAGGTAGGAAAATAGGGAAGAGAGTTAAGGTTGCTGGTAAGTTGGTAGAGTTAGGATGTGGGAGAGCAAGGTAGATCTCTCCTTATTGTTTGTTTGTTTGTTTTCCTGAGAAATCAAGCGTGTTGTTAAAGAGAGGGGATGGGGAAGAGGTGTTTTAGAGTTTTGAGAAAAGAACCAAAGGTATAAAACAGTCATTTTGGAGGATGAGAAACTGAATTGATGGAACATCTAGTGTTGTTAGGAAGTTTTGAAAGGCCACTTGAGAATATTGTTCTTAAATTTAAAATAAAATCTAAATTTAAAGCAAAACCTGTTCGTACAATTGCGTGCTTTCCTGTGGTCATGTTCAGCTGGGGGCAGATGCTAAGCAGATGATGACTTGGGATTAACTAGTTTAGGGAGTTGTGCCCGGTGAGTCCTAGACAGGAAGTTGGTGAGCATGTGTGTGCAAGTGAGGGAGCCCTGAGATGGATGGTGGATTCCCAGAGGGCAAGGGGGGCAGTGAACCTCTTATGGAACTGATGACAGTGAGCAAACATTTGGTGGCATCAACAGACTTGGGATCCGGGTGGGTCTCAGAACTGCGGACTCTTACATCTTGTCCATCCTTTCCACTGTTTATGCTTTCAGTTGAGAAGACCTCTGACTCCTGAGACCTAGTCATTTCCTCTATGAAATCACTCCCATAACTCTGATCTTCATTGATGGCTCCTTTCTTGGGATCCTGTTATGTTTTATATGTACTTCATCAAATTATATTTATGATTAGCTACTAAGGACTAGTTATTATTGTAAGTACTATAGCAAAAGAGTGAGCAAATATAGACGTGAACCTAGGCCCTCATGGACATACGGTCTATTATAGATAGACACATGCTATATAATACAGGTAAATTGTTTGACACCAAACCTCACTCTGAAAAATATCACAGGTGATGAACATTTCTTTACAACTAGATTGTACACCCCAAGAAGGAGGCGCCTGTGCCATACCCGCCACAGGGGATCTAAGAAATGCTTGTTGATTGCTTGAAGATGTTTCCTTCAAAGGTCTGAAGGAAAAGCTATGGGGAGAAGAAGGAACTAGAAAAAGTTTTTTTTTTTTTTGGCCAGGGCTGGGTTTGAACCCACCACCTCCAGTATATGGGGCTGGCACCTACTCCTTTGAGCCACAGACTTTGCCCATTGAAAAAGTTTTCTTGGAAGACATGATTCTGAATAAATGTGGTATCCGCCAGGTTTAGGAAAGCCTGGAGTAATTATGGAATAATATTGTCAAGGAAGTCTGGCTGCTTCCTTGAGACCAGTGGTTATCAACCTTCCTAATGCTGTAATACAGTCCAAGGGGGTCGCGACCCACAGGTTGAGAACTGCTGCTTGAGACAGTAATCCCTTGCGTTTTTCCCCATAGGTTCATTGAGACCCTGTGTCCCTGATAAACCATTATTTGTTTTCTCATATCCCTTCCCATATTTATATCAATTACGTTGGAAGGCTGAAATGTATGTGTGCCAGTCAGAGCCTCAGAAGAAATACATCGATCTCAAAATTGTGGTTACTTCCAATTGCTGGAAGATCTGGTACCAGGAGGTGTACTTACCAGGAAGTGACCAAGTGCTCAGAGCAGATACAGCTTTCTCTGCTCCCCACTGTCAGGCACTTTATGCTAATTAATTAAAGAGGTCTTAGAACAGCACCTGGATGCCCTCCTCCTGGGAAGCCTGTGTTTGCAACACACATTTATCCTTATTTACGTATGAAATAATTAGATGGAATGATTTTTTTGCATAAACTGACAATTACAAGATGTGGTTTGTGATGAAACTCAATGTATAAAATCAGACTTTAAGCCCTGCTTTCCAGTCATGAGAGCTTATGAAGTAGAGAGATGGGGTGGGTAAGTGGAGGAACTCAAGAGTCTTCTTATTTTTTTCTACCTGTGACAAATGATCAGTAATATCTAGTAACTTTTTCTGTTCAAATGGGACATGTGTGTCTGTGATTGGGTTTTGGAAGTGAACAGTCAGTTCAGATGTTGATGATGAGCTGGAAAGCATATGGAACAGTTAGTTATCTTAAATCTTGGGATTTGGATGACCCTGAAGCCTTGATTCTGCTTGATGGATCATTTTTGCTCTGTTAAAAAAAAAAAAAAAGATCGTGGCTGGGCACGGTGGCTCATGCTTGTAATTCCAGCACTTTGGGAGAGATTGAGGTGGGAGGATCACTTGAGGCCAGGAGCTGAAGACTAGCCTGGGCAACATAGTAAAACTCTGTCTCAAAAAAAAAAAAACTAGCTGAGAGTGGTGGTGTGTACCTGTCGTCCTCGCTACTCAGGAGGTGGAGGCAGGAGGATTGCTGAGTCCAGGAGTTTCAGCCTCAGCCTGGATGACAGAGTAAGACCCTGTCTAAAAAATAAAAAAAGATCAGTTGGGATGTTCCACTCATCTTTTCTGTCACTCCTGTCACTACTATCCATCACAGAAGGTTCCACTTTCAGGCAAAATTGAAAGGTGTGGGCTTTCCTGTAAGAAACCATTTGAGTCTCTCGGTGAGACCTGCTTGGCCTTCCAGGTTGCAGGTGACACACACATTTGAGAAAGATGGGGTGAAGTTAGAGGTCATGAGTAGGTGCACACTGTGTTGGAGAATGCAGCAGACAGGTAAGTGTCATCAACTTTCTGTCTCTGGTGATCACAACACAGAGCTTCAGGCACAAGCTGGTGATGCTGCTATTCATGGAACCTGCCAATGAGATTTTTACATCCATAGAGCACTTGGGATCAAGAATACCCAGGGTACTATTTAGGTAGGGGTGCCATAACAAGGTATCACAGCCCGGCTGGCTTAGAAACAGACTTCCTCTCAGTTCTGGAGTCTAAAGGTCTGAGGTCAAGGTGTCAGCAGAGTTCATTTCTCCAGAGGCTTCTCTCCTTGACTTGTCCATGGCCATTCTCTCTCTGTACCCTCATGTGGTTTTCTTCTGTGTGTGTCCTCATCTCCTTTCCTGATAAAGATACCAGTCATGTGGATGACCTCATGTAAAATTATCTCTTTTAAGGTCCTCTCTCCAAATGCAGTCACATTCTCAAATACTAGGGGTTAGGCTATCAACATACACATTTGCAGGACACAGTTTAGTCTACAACAGCTGAAGAATTTTGGAACTGGCACCCTTCTTCAAGGAATCCACTAACTTAGATTCTGAAATAATACCACACTGATTCCACAAAGAGTGACAACGAATTTTCTAAGTTCTAATTTCAGGATTGTTATCTAACTTCTCTTGGCCTGAGGGGTCTACTTTGAAATATGGTGCTAATAATACCTGCTTTCATTTCTTTTTTGGTGATAGATCTGACGAAATGCTGGCTATGAAAGTGATTTGAAAATATGAAGTGCTAGGCATAAAAAAAATTAATATTAGTAATAATGCTAATAAAAGGAGAAAATACTCATCTTTGAGCACATTCTCTGGACTAAAGCTCCTTCTGCCAAGGTTCCTTTACTGCTTGACAAGGTGTTTTGTCTATTTTCTACATGAGGAATCCGTGCTCGCTGCTGAATGACACCTCACCTAACCTATATCTGTCTGATAAAATGTCTTCCTTCTTCTTTTTTTTTTTTTTTTGAGACAGAGTCTCTCTCTGTTACCCGGGCTTAGAGTGCTGTGGCCTCAGCCTAGCTCACAGCAACTTCCAACTCCTGGGTTTAAGTGGTCTTGCTTCACCCTCCTGAGTAGCTGGGACTACAGCTACCTGTCACCACACCCAGCTAATTTTTCTATTTTTAGTAGAGATAAGGTCTTTCTCTTACTTAGACAGATCTGGAACTCCTGAGCCCAAGCAATCCTCCCACCTCAGCCTCCCAGAGTGCTAGGATTACAGGAGGGAGCCACTGTGCTCAGCCTGATAAAATTTCTTGAGTAAAAATATGCCCACTAATTGGAAACACATCTGTAAGGGACAGACACCCACTCTAGGATTACAGCCAGTGCATGAATGGCTGGCTCTGACCCTGAGAGTTTGGTTAAATCTTGGGGCCACTCTGGAATGTTGTGGAGTGAGTAGTGTGTATATAGAATAGTGAGAAATTGATGAAGGTGATCAGAGGGTTGTAGTCACTGATGTGAGATGGAATCAGAAAGTGGGAATGTTAGCAAAACCCAAATATTTCCTATAAATGCAATTAATTTCCTGGCTTCACTCTAGATGCAAGAACTTAAATTCGACCAAGAGCTCCATCTGTAGTAGTAGAGCAAGTGTGTATAAGAGGAAGTGTGCTGGATTTTACGAAATAAGAATAAATCTGGAGACATCACTTTACCAGACTTCAGGTTATACTATAGACTTATAGTGATCAAAACAGCAGGGTATTAGTATAAAAATAGAGACACAGATATCTGGAATAGGATGGAGAAACTGGAGATGAAACAAGTCTTATATAGCCATCTAATCTTCGGTAAGCAAAGACATACACTATTAAATGAGAAAAAAATCTCATTTAATAAATGGTGCTGGGAGAATTGGTGAGCCATATGTAAGGGAGGGAATAAAACTGGAACCGTACCTCTCACCACTTACAAAAATTAACTGTCAATGGATAAAAGATACTAAGACATGAAACTAAAAACTCTAGAAGATAATGTGAGAAAAACTCTTGATCTTATCAGCCTAGGGAAAGAATTTATTAAGAAGATCCCACTGGCAATTGCACCACCAACAAAAATAATTAAGTAGAACTTGTCCAAGTAGTTAAAAAGTTTTTTGCACAGTTAAGGACACAATTCACAAAGTAAAAAGAGTGAGAGAAGATATTTGTCTGCTCTGAATCTGATAAAGGGCTAATCACTAGAATCTGCAACGAATCTAATCCCTAGAATTTATAAGGGTATCAACAAGAAAAGAGAAAACAACACCATTAAAAACTGGGCAAGAGTCATAAATAGAAACTTTTTACAAAAGGACAGAAGAATGCTAAGAAACACATGAAAAAATACTCATTATCCCTAATTATCAGAGAAATGAAAATCAAAACCACTCTGAGATGTCACCTAACCCCACTGAAAATGGCTGCCATCACAAGGTCCCAAAGCAACCATTGCTGTCTGCAAACTAGTATAGTTCTATGGAAAGAAATCTGGAGACTCCTCAAAGAACTAAACATAGACCTTCCATTTGACCCTGCAATCCCACTACTAGGGATTTACCCAAATGAATAAAAGACATTTTATTCACATTTGAATGTTCATAGCAGCTCAGTTCACAATTGCAAAGATGTGGAAACAGCCCAAGTGTCCCTCAACCCATGAATGGATTAATAAACTGTGATATATATATATATAAATGCATACACACACACCATGGAATACTATTCATCCCTAACCTAAAAGAAAAAAAAATAGAATATTTTCCATCCTTTGTAACAACTATACGGATTTGGAGAACGTTTTCCTGAGTAAAGTATCACAAGATTGAAAAAAAAAACATCACATGTACTCAATGCCAATCTGAAACTAGGAGCTTAACAATCATGGCCCCACACAAGAGAAAATCTCAATTAAATTTAAGAAGGGGGGAAGTGGAAGTGGGGTTCAGTAGCTTCCCACCCAACAGGGACAATGCATGGATATATGGCACACTCCCTAGGTGTAGGACACAGCTACAACTCTGACTTTAACTTTTCATGTGTAAATTATATAACCTAAGGTTTTGTACCCTAATAGTAATCTGAAATTAAAAGAAAAAAATAAGAGTAAGTGCTGGGCAACTTGTGCTAGGGGGAAGAAATCAGCCAAGAGGAAAGCACATGTGGATCAAAACCCACTGAGAGACAGGCTGTGCCTGGTGGCCTTGGTCGCTGTCATTGGTAGATTCTATTTATTTTTCTTCAGCATTGCCAGACACTGGCACAGAGAGGTGGGGTGAGGAAAAGCAAACAATTTTTGAAAGCCTATTATGTATTAGCCCCTTTACACATGCTAACTTACTTTGTTTTTATTATTTTTATTATTATTTTTATTTTTGCAGTTTTTGGCCAGGGGCAGGTTTGAACCTGCCATCTCTGGTATATGGGGCCAGTGCCCTACTCCTTTGAGCTACAGGCGCCACCCACTCACTTTGTTTTTATAAATATTGTGCAGTAAGTTGCTATTATCCCCATTTAGCAGATGAGAAAATGGAGTCATAATAGTCAGGAAGTGAATGTCAAAATGGGAATCTAAACCTAGGTTTATGACTTCATAGCCTGAATTTTTTTCCATGATGGTGCCAAATAAGAAATGAGCATGGGGGCTGGCACATATTATCCTATAGCTTCTGGGACGTCAAATATTGGTAACATGTCATTTATTTTATTAATTCTATTGCCATTGAGATGTACATTTTTCATAATTGTAATTTAGAATTCCTGGCAAAGAATGCATTCTTCCAATCAACAGAATGGTCAGTAGTTACTGTCATGGTATCTCTTAGTTTCACCTCTCTTGTTAAATCCCAGGTGGACTTTTATCACCACTGCCTGCCCCTGCTATCTTTAAGATGGCTCATCATGAAGCTGGCTGGGTCAGAGTTTATCAAACATCTCTTATTCATCTTCATAGCTCCACCCAATTCCACTCTTATCTCTCTCTGGATGCTCATCTTGAGCTACACCCTCTCGGCCACTCCCTTTCTGTTCATCCTCATTCCTGATCTCTGTATCTTTTTTCCATTCATTTTTTAAAAATTTTTCTTTCAGTTGGTGACTTCAAGCCAAAGTACATCTAACAAACCTGTGCTCTGGGAGTCCCTAAAAACAAAAACCCTGACGATTTCAACAAAAGATGACATATCTACGACATCTTCTTCAGCTTTCCTAACCCTGTGTCAACCTCACCTGCGCTATCCTTCACATCCCTTTAGATTTTTTATGTAATTTGGATCCTGTGGACTCATATTTGTTGCCATCTCCCCTTTTCATCTAGCAAGAAAAATCTTTTATCCTATAAAAGGCAACAGCAATCTTTAACTCTATACGTTTGTAGTCCTTGCATAGTTTTCCCCCTGTACGTGGACCATTATTTATTTAATCAACTCCTTACTTTTGCATATGTATGTTGCTTCCCATTTTTTTTTCTTACCGTAAATTACCCTGTTGTGAACACCTTTGTGACTAAATCATAGGGGATTTCTCTGATTACTTTCTCATGGCAAATTCCTAGATGTAGAATTTCTGAGCCAAATTATATGCATATATGACTATGCAAAAAGACTGTGGAAAAAGATTGCCTAAATTGTTTTGCAGAAAGATGATCTCAGTTTGCTGCTCTAGTGGAAGAGAGGGAAAGGTTCCCGTGGATAATTCTAAGATGTATGGTGTCACGGGGTGCATCCCGTGCATCACTACTCAGTCATGTGATTGCTGATAAACCCCATAAACTTAATCACTCCCAGTTGATTTCTCTGTAAGAACTAGGCGTTGGTTTAGAACTCTATGTTCTTCTGATCCACCTCTCATTCTAGTGTGATATCATTTCACACGAGATGGGGCTCTCGCAAGAGAACTTAGTGGAGATTGAAAACAGAAGCATGGTAGACGCAGAGATGAGGGTTTTCTTGGGAGAAAGAAAGGATTTACTATGGTCTTTTCTCTCACTTTGGTCTCTTTAAGAATTGTTCTGAGTGGCACTAAATACTTAACAAAATTACCTTAAATCTTGCCTCCATGTCGGTGAGTAGTGTCAGTCACAGCTATCAGCATCATTGTTATTCTACAGATGAAGAAACAGAGGACGTGGCAGGCTAGTGACTTGCTCAACCTTACAGGGTGAGTCAGAGGTAAGGAAGGAAAGTGCATATGGGGTTACAGACATGTAGGCTAGTCCTCAAAGCCCTCAAATACTCTGCCCCAGGGTATCATCCATCCATGGAGGTTGCAAGGACAGGTAGAGTCAAGTCTTTCAAAACACTGTCCTCCAACAAAGCCCTGAGGCCACCACCAGCTAGGTACTCTTCCCTGGATCCTTCTGTTGCCTCTTTTTTTTTTTTTTTTTTTAAGACATGGGGTCTTTCTGTGTTGCCCAGGCTGGTCTCAAAATCCTGGCCTAGGCCTCCCAAAGTGCTGGGATTATAGGTGTGAGCCATGGCATCTAGTCTCTGCCTCCTTTTTTATTCCCCTGGCCATGAGCATTAGGCCACTGGGGTAACCCTGCAAAAGGATGAAATTTGATAAATATACTGCCAACTCAGACATGGGCTGGTAAAAATTAAGTTGAAAGACATAATGAAATGGCAGCATCAAGGACAGAGATGAAAGCAATGTGGGTTACTTAAACAATTTTATTGAGCAATGGGTAGATAGATGTAGGTTCTGTGAAGGCAGCAATCAGTTGCTAGCACACAGAATTTGGTAGGTGCTTATCAAATGCCAAGCTGTGGAGTAGAACGACAAATAAGCCACAGGTCCATCCCTCAAGTGGCTCACAGTCCCAGCAGAGATAGACAAGAAAACAAACACGGCAGTAAAGTCATAAATAGAAATTTATACAAATACCAACGTAGCGCAGAGAAGGGAGTGATTAACTTGAAAGTTGTACCAGAATAAAACTTCAAAGTCTGCAGCGTCTGATGGGTTGCAGGTGCAAACTCCTTTTAGAACAGCTGTACTTCTAAACTTAGTTTTCTAACATCAATTTGTATGTATCAAAGCCTATATTGTTTCATTATACAACTAGATGTATGTACGTTAAAATCACATTTGAGAACTGAAATCATTAAATGACCTGATGGTGCTTTCCCCTTTTTTCCTTAGCAGAGCAAAAAAAATTTCTTAACGGAATAGTCCCGTTGGATTGAAGAGGCATTTGTTTCTAACAAATTGACACTTCATTATTTTCCACTGGGAGCAAATGTGCACCTCTTTTTGATTAGTCAGAGCTTGTTACATGGAAAAATAAGGAGACTGCATTAGAATGAGCAGGCTCCTCTGGGCTGGAGAAAATGCAGAAATATGAAAAGGTTGAGTCTAATTGTTTCAGTAAATGAAGCAGGGGGGTGGGGCGGTTTACTGAAATATATGACTGAGCAGACTTGAAAATTACGTAAAAGAAGCTTTGTTATAAAGTGCATTGGGTTAGTTTGCTAGTTTCTAAATTCTATAGTGGTGAATTTCAGTGTATCGGATTTCTTTTTTTAAAATTAATTAATTATTTTTATTAAATCATAGCTGTGTACATTAATGCAATCATGGGTATAGTGGGCTGGTTTTATGCTTTCCTCAAACTAGTCAACATAGCCTTCACGGCATTTTCTTATTGTGTTAAGATATTTGTATTCTATACCTAGTAAATTGCACATGTACCCTTAGTGTATCGGATTTCCACATGATGAGGAGTACACGTGAGAGCCGCATATACAAATTCACTTCCTAACTATTTCTGAAATGATTTGTGACATTTAGGAGAACTTCATGGGAGAGTAATACTAGAAAATCCTCCTGTCTGTAAAGAAGAAAAACACATAATGTCAATTGTCAAAATGTTTCTCTCTTAAAAAATTTAATTTGTATTAAATCATAACTGTATACATTTACGGGGCACAATATGATGATTTCATATATAATGTGGAATGTGTAAATCAAACTAATTAACATACACAAAGATAGTCGAGAAAGAAAGAGGGGGGGAGGGGAGGGAAAGGTGGTGGTGGGGCCAGCAGAGGGAGGGTATTTGGTGAGATCTCACCTAAGGTACACAAAATGTTTCTCTTAGAGAAAATAGTTGGAATACTCTAAGGCCGAGAACAATAGAAGTTCTCTATATTAAAACATCAAGAGGTATGTTAAAGAAATTTTCCTACCAGAGGAATTAAGATGGTGGAGAAGGTGGTAGAAAAGACTGTTGCTTGAAAAGAACTCTGTAATAGTTCTGATTTTTACTGAGTTTGATGAAGTTTCAAGTATTTAAAGATCTACTGATTCCTTTAAAATGCCAAGTAGAGGCTTGGCGCCTATGGCTCAATGGGCTAAGGTGCCAGCCATGTACACCTAAGGTGGTGGGTTCGAATCCCCAGCCTGGGCCGGCCAAACAACAATGATGGCTGCAACCAAAAAAATGGCCGGGCGTTGTGGCGGGTGCCTGTGGTCCCAGCTACTT
Organism: Galagoides demidoff; assembly: GCA_963574575.1. Lineage (NCBI taxonomy): Eukaryota > Metazoa > Chordata > Mammalia > Primates > Galagidae > Galagoides > Galagoides demidoff. The sequence goes on along the minus strand of CAUYQV010033621.1, from coordinate 6,159 downwards.
GGGAGGCGGAGGCAGGAGACTCGCTTGAGCCCAGGAGTTGGAGGTTGCTATGAGCTGTGATGCCATGGCCCTCTACCCAGGGGGACAGCTTGAGGCTCCGTCTCAAAAAAAAAAAAAGAGTTAAAGACCAGCCTGAGCCAGAACAAGACCCTGTTTCTAAAAATAGCCAGGCACTGTGGCCGGTACCTGTAGTCCCAGCTACTTGGGAAGCAGAGGCAAGAGGATCACTTGAGCTCAAGAGTTTGAGGTTGCTATGAGCTATTAATGCCACAGCACTCTACTGAGGTTGACAAAGTGAGACTCTGTCTTAAAAGAAAAAAAAGAGTTTATGATTTGCAATATGTTATAAAGTAGTTTATAGTATCAAAAACCAAATTCGTGACAGAACTTGACAATGAAAACTGGCTTATAGATTTAGCATTTTTAGTGCATTTAACCGCTCATTTGAATGAGTTAAATATGTGTTTTCAAGGTGAAAACCAACTTATCAATACGTTTCAAACCATAACATAACAGCATTCCCAATGAAACTGAAATTGTGGCAAGCTCACATTAAGACGTGCAATTTTATGCATTTCAACACGTTGGCTAAACAAAGTCCTGTGAACAGTGAAAAATATGCAGCTTTGCTTTTCAATTTGATGCAAGAATTTGAAAACAGATTTCAAGATTTCCAGGAAAAGGGTGGCGCCTGTGGCTCAGTTAGTAAAGCACCAGCCCCATATACGGAGGGTGGTGGGTTTGAACCCAGCCCCAGCCAGACTGCAACAAAAAAATAGCCAGACATTATGGCGAGTGCCTATAGTCCAGCTACTTGGGAGGCTGAGGCAAGAGAATCACCTAAGCCCAAGAGCTGTGAGCTGTGACACCTGGTGTAACAATACTGAAATTAACAAAGTGAGACTTTTTCTATAAAAAAAAAAAAAAAAAAAAAAAAAAAGATTTCCAGGAAAATAATCACTATCTTGGTGTGTTTATGACTCCATTTTCAGTTGACATAAATATGTTACTTGCCAATTTTCATATGGAAATCCTAGAGCTGCAATCTGACATTCAACTTAAGGAAAAATTTGATCATGTCTCTTCACTGGACGTTTATAGGCCCTGTCTTCTCAGAGAAAAATAACCCTTGCTTCCCAATGACCCTTTATTCATGTCATTGCAGTTTGACAGCACCTACATTTGCAAGTAACTTTTTCTTTTTCTTTCTTTTTTTTTTTTTTGAGACGGAGCCTCAAGCTATCCCCCTGGGTAGAGTGCCATGGCATCACAGCTCACAGCAACCTCCAACTCCTGGGCTCAAGCGAGTCTCCCGCCTCCCCCTCCCAAGCAGCTGGGACCACAGGCGCCCGCCACAACGCCCGGCCATTTTTTTGGTTGCAGCCATCATTGTTGTTTGGCGGGCCCAGGCTGGGGATTCAAACCCGCCACCTCAGGCATACGTGGCTGGCGCCCTAGCCGACTGAGCCACAGGCGCCGAGCCGCAAGTAACTTTTTCAAGAATAAAGCACATTAAGAGAAAAGTTAGAACCAAAATATTTGATGAGCGTCTTGAGAACTCACTAAGAATTGCGGCTGCTTCCATTGAACCAGATATTGATGCCTTAATATAGCAAATACAATATCAAATATCCCACTAGTTTTATGTTGCCTACTTTTACTTTTATAACAAAAAATAATTTAAACCCCCCAAAGACATTTTATTACTTAGATATGCACATTTCCTATATCAGTGATTACAAACTTGGGACCTTTTTCTTAGGAAGAAAAAAAGTCTTGGGGAGATTTTAAAAGACTCTCTGAGACTCAGTGCCCAAAGCACAGTGGATACGGTACCAGCCACATACACCAAGGGTGGTGGGTTCAAATCCGGCCCGGGTCAGCTAAACAATGACAAACTGCAACAAAAAATAGCCAGGCATTGTGGCAGGTGTCTGTAGTCCCAGTTACTTGGGAGGCTGAGGCAAGAGAATCGCTTGAGCCCAAGAGTTTGAGTTTGCTGTGAGCTGTGACTCTATAGCACTCTACTGAGAGTGACAGCTTGAGACTCTATCTCAAAATAAATAAATAAATACTCTCTGGGTGGGCCACTGCATAGTTAGGATTATGTGATGATTTCTTTGCTTATCTGTGGTGGCGTATATCACGAAAATTATGTAGGGACTCTTATTGGCTATCATTAGTGTTTGTGTACTTATTTATTTATTTATATATTTTTTAAGAGACAGAGTCTCACTTTGTCACCCTGGGTAGAGTGCTGTAGCATCACAGCTCACAGCAACCTCCAGCTCTTGGGCTTAGGTGATTTTCTTGCCTCAGCCTCCCAAGTAGCTGGAACTACAGGTGCCCACCATAATGCCCAACTATTTTTTTGTTGCCATTTGGCCGGGCAGGGTTTGAACCCACCGCCCTTGGTATATGGGGCCGGTGCCCTACTCACTGAGCCACAGGCGCCACCTAGTGTCTGTGAATTTAATGCATGACTGGAAACAACTCTTCTTCCACTCTGGTCCCATGAAACCAGAAGGTTGGACATCCTGAGCTGGATGGAATTTGGCATATGTCTAAATTCAGGGGTAATAAGCATCCACACCCACCAACAATATCCAAGGAGTTGGGCTCGGCACCCGTACCTATTCGGTTAGGGCACCGGCCGCACATACAGGGGCTGGCAGATTTCGAACCTGGCCTGGGCCTGCTAAATAACAAGGACAACTACAACAAAAAAATAGCTGGGGGGTGGCATCTGTGGCTCAGTGAGTAGGGCGCCAGCCCCATATACCAAGGGTGGAGGGTTCAGATCCAGCCCTGGCCAAACTGCGACAAAAAAAAAAAAAAAAGCTGGGCATTGTGGTGGGCACCTGAAGTCCCAGCTACTGGGAGCTTGAAGCAAGAGAATCACTTAAGATTCTCAAGAGTTTGAGGTTATTGTCAGCTGTGATGCCGTGGCACTCTACATAGTGAGATTCAGCCTCCAAAAAAAAAAAAAAAAATCCATAGTAACATAGTGAGACTCTGTCTCAAAAGAAAAAAAAATCCAAGGAGTTCTAGTCTGGTGGGCAGGGCTTATTAGTAGGAGTCTCCCAGCAGGAATACAGTCTCCGGCTGAATATAGACTTAGGTAAATGGGGTAAATGGTAGTGTTGGATGGCCTGTCTGGCTCCAATAGGGCCCCAGATCAACTACCGGGGATGGAGGACCAGCCCAACCCCATAGAAAGAAAGTGGCAAAACTTAAGCATATTATGAATATCCATCCAATAACTTAGTGGTCTGGGAAGATTCCCCTTCCGGTGTGGATCCTCTCAACTAAAGCAGACATTGCAGTAAAAGTCCAGGCACAACCACCTGGGCAGGCACAGCAGGTGACTGAGAAGGATGCAACTTAGAAGGTGGGTACTGGAGTCCCAGAACTCATCCAGGAAATGTGGAAGTGGAGAAAGTACAGGGCTAGCAATAGAATTAACCCCAGACACCACCTGTGGGTAAAAATAGGCTCTTGGCACATTGCCTGCCTTGGTCGGGTCTGTCTACCAAACTGGGGAGGCTGTGGTTATAGGGCCGGTCCTGGAAAAGCAGCAACTGCCAGGTTTCAGTCCTCCTTACTTGGGAGCAGCTATTTTTGAGCAGAAACTCTTTCAGCAGCTGTCACACATAGGTCTCAAATAACCCACTCCACGAAACATTAGTTCTGAACAGAAACAATTTCTGGTTTGTGTTTTAAAATACAAATATTTTAAAAATACCCAGGTTGCTGAGTGGTAGTATGCTATCCGGGTAGCAGCAGGGTGCCTTGCTGCAAAAGTCTCAGCTGTGACCAGTGCCTGATGGCATCTTGAACTAGGGAGGCAATAACAGGAAAGGAAGTGGGATGATCTGGTAAAGAGGAAAAAAATTACAAAAGGATAAAGGGGAGACAATTACCAAAGCAAAGTCCCTGGAAAGGTGGGTGGGATAACAGCAGAGTACAGGGAAGGGCTGGCCCAGGCATTCATTCTTCTAGGAGGGAAGGCTGAATACAGGGGATGAAGGACATGTAGATTTATCCAACTTGTAGCATGTGCCAGAACTGTTCTGCGAGTTCTGTGTCTTAATTCATTTCATCCTCACAACAACTCCATGAAACAGATACATGTATTATTATCATCTCCACCTTAAAAAGAAGAAACTTATCTGCTAAGTAGGTAACTTGTCCCAGGTTCCATAACTAGCAAACAGCAGAGTTACAATTTGAGTTTAGGCTCAAAACCAGCCTGGGCAATGTAGTGAGACTCCCATCTCTAAAAAATATTTTTTGAAAAACAGTGCTGACCTGCAGTCTTAGCTACTCAAGAGGGGAGGCAAGAGGATTCCTTGAGCCCAGGAGTTCAAGACTGCAGCAAACTGCACTTCAGCCTGGGGGGACAGAGGGAGATCCTATCTCAAAAACAAACAAACAAACAAATCCCAGAGATTTGAATTTGGATGATTTGGAACCATGCCTTGAGCTTTTAACAACTATTCTAACTAAATACCTCTACATGGAGAGGCTGGTAGATTCAGTGGTAGGAAGAATTGCAGAGAATGATAAATTATGCCTCTTAAAAAGTCTGTTTTATAAAAGGCCTCCAAAAACCAAAGAGGAAATATCTTTTGCATGAACACTTCAAGTGTAACGCCTCTCATTTAGAAGCATTTGAAGAATCTGGGATGCAGCCTGACTAACAAACACAATATACAGTATTCTTTTCGTCCTGGCCACTAGAGGGAAGAGTGGAATGTCAAAAAATTCTTACGTCTTCTGTGATTCCCAATAGCTAATCATTTGTGTTAGTGCTATCCCTAACATTACCAGAATATAAAGCTGTTTTGTATTTTTTACTGTTTTCAAATAAAACTAATTAAGCATCCTTAAACATTTTTCTCCGGTTTTTTAAAAAACAAATGTTTTATGCTGAGTGAAAGAAAATGGATGCAAGAGATCATATATTATATGTTTTCATTTATAATATATGATACAAGAGATCGTATATTATATGATTTCATATATACAAAATATCCAGAAAAGGCAAATCTATAAAAACAAGAGGCAGATTAGTAATTTTCTGGGGCAGGGGCTCAGAAGAACAGAGGTTAACACTAAGTATGCATGAGGAATCTTATTGAGTGATAAAAATATTCTGAAACTGATTTATGTTGATGGTTGCAGATGTAAAATAGTAGAATAAATGTGCTAAAAAGCATTGTACACTTGAAATAGGTGAATTATATGTAAATATAAGCCTCAACAAAGTTGTTGAAAAAAAGAAACTTTTGGGCAGTGCCCATAGCTCAGTCAATGGGGTGATGGCCACATACACCGAAGCTGGCAGGTTTGAACCCGACTGGGCCAGCTAAACAACAATGACAACTGCAACCAAAAAAAAATACCCAGGCATTGTGGCAGGTGTCTGTAGTCCCAGCTACTTGGGAGGCTGAGATAAGAGAATTGCTTAAGCCCAAGAGTTTGAAGTTGCTATGAGCTATTTTGCCTTGGCACTCTACCCAGGGTGACAACTTGAGACTCTGTCTCAAAAAAAAGAAGAAAAAAAAAGAAATGTAACATTTTATAAATTAAACAAAAATCCTATTTATGAAAATACATATTTATATAGTCCATGGAAAGATCCAGAAGGATGTTTACTGTTAACAGTGGTTGGCTCGGTGCCTGTGGCTCAAGTGGCTAAGGCGCCAGCCATGTACACCCAAGGTGGAGGGTTCAAATCAAGCCTGGGCCCACCAAACAACAATGACGGCTGCAACCAAAAAATAGCTGGGTGTTGTGGCGGGCACCTGTGGTCCCAGCTACTTGGGAGGCTGAGACAGGAGACTCGCTTGAGCCCAGGAGTTGGAGGTTGCTGTGAGCTGTGATGCCACAGCACTCTACCCAGGGGGACAGCTTGAGGCTCTGTCTCAAAAAAAAAACCCCAAAACAAAAAACAGTGGTTAATTCTCAGAAATGGGCTGGGTGCGGTGGCTCATGCCTGTAATCCTAGCACTCTGGGAGGCCGAAGTGGGAGGATCACTTGAGTTCATAGATTAGAGGTTGAGACCAGCCTTAGCAAGAGCAAGACCTGTCTCTAAAATAAAGAGAATAACCAGGTATTGTGTATCATTACAGCTTACAGCAACCTCTAACTCT